>JANHFJ010003419.1:104684-115560 GCA_032468195.1 Cerberus rynchops
CCCCCTCCTCCCCTGTTCCCGGTCTCTGGCCCTGGGGCCTGAACGAGGGTGCTTGTTCCTCTCGTTTTGTGCCTGGAAGCAAGACAATGCGAGGGAGGCAACAAAGGCGAACAAAGCTGGCCGAGGGAAACGCGCTTCAGTGTTAACCTGAGCGTGTGTGCGCGCGCGCGTGTATACGGTATACCATATACCCTCACGTGCTCTAAAATAGGGGCTTGGGTTATTTTTCGAACCGTGCGCTTTGCGCCGGATCACAGAAGGCTGAGGTGGATCGGTTTAAGATGCTTTTATTGATCATAAGGGATCAAGATGGGGAAAAGGCTGATATCTTAATGAGAGAAGGCGTCGGCGCTGCCTCGCAGCAGCATCCGTCTTTTCGCTGGCTTGTTTGTTAGCCTTATGGATACCGGTAACTCTTGCTTTCAGGACGAGGATCTAGTGCGCGGTTTGCGGTACTACTGTACAGTGTAAGAGAGGCTACATCTTGTACAGTGTACACTAATACTCGATAAACCTGTTTTAAAGAGGTTCCTGGGGTTGGTTACTTAAAAAGATAACCAAAAGGTGAGAATTCCACACCTAAAACGGGCTACCATTCAAAGCTTTTGTCTCTGATGGTCAAGAGACCCATTGATGAAAGAACTTTAGATTTGGATGGATTTAGATTTAGATCAAGGCAGTTTTTATACTGATCACTAGTGCAGAAGAGCAGATGAGTAAGTCTATGAACACCACACCTTGAGTTGAGTGGTCTTTAGATTTCTTCCTGGTGGTAGAGGCAAGGAACATCTTGAATCAGTTCCATCTGGTTCCCACATGGACCTGATCCCAGCACTTAGACTTGGCAAGTGTTGGTGCATCAAGACTGCTTACTAATAAATAATAGTCCATTAACAATCAACAACGGTCCAAAATTGCTTTTGATGGAGATGGGTGGCATATACATTTAGTAAATAAATAAAAATATTGGTGCAACATCATGCTCTTATTGAAAGATCTATTTCCCAGAGCAATTTGGTCTGGTCTTTAAGGCACCAGGCTACAAAGCGGGAGACCATGTGTTCTAATTCCGCCTTAGCTATGAAAGTCAGCCACTTTTTTTCAACTCGTCACCTTGCAGGGTTGTTGTGGGGAAAATAGGAAGAGGAAGGTGTGTTGGATATGTTATCTGCCACTTGTAAAAATGATACAAAGATGAGATACAAATAAATACATTCATGAAACTTTTAAGGCCTCTGATGACTGAAGGATATCCACCTCCTTTTCTTTTAATTATGAGTTGCCATACTTTTTTAAAAAATGTGTTCCTATTTTTTTTTCAGCATGCCATTGCATAAATCTTGCTGATCAAGAGTGAATTCATGTGACACATTTTTTTTTCATTAGCACATTAATACTTAAGTAATCTTCTGGATCTCTCCCATACATGGTTCTCTTTATTTCCCTGTTTTATTTAATAAAAATTATAAATATACAATAAAAATATATACTGTGAAATTTACAGTGATTAAAATCAAACAGTTATGGCCTAGTTCATCTAGGGGCTGTGAAACCAGTATACAGTAGAACAGAAATTAAATTTCTTCAAATAAAGAACTATTAATCCTATTTGACATTAAAGCAGAATGAAGCAAAATGGTCTTTATATGAAGGAAAACAGAAAGGCTAAGTATGATTCCTTAATGAGGGGCTTTCATATAATTGGGGAAATACCATGCATCTTTGTGAAAATGGTCATACTTGTTTTACTTAGTAAAAAAATGTTTAAATTTTGAAAAGAAAAAAATACAAAATTAAAACAAAAAAGAGAAAGTGGGGGAAGGGGACAACCAGGAAAGTTTAGAAAGTGACACAAAAGCCCCCAAAATTACATATATAAAAAAGGAAAAGTTAACTTCCAATTCCTTTCAATATAGATACAGTTATAAAGTGCCTTGTTTTGGTTTAACAAGAAACGAAATACAAAGTTAAAATATAAAAAATACATATACCAAACACTCAAATAATCATAGTTTTTGAGGAATATGGGTGCAGAGCAAAATGGTATATCTATGGAGCTGCTCTGAAACCCCTAGCAAATTTATAAGGTTGCAAGAAATGTATCAAGTAGCCATTGTTTCTTACGAAGGATTGCATTCTACAGTGTGATAGTTTTCCTGTCAGTGTCACAGAACTAAACTTTAGGGCAAAATATCCCAAATAACCTTCAGATATCTTTAATTTGATACTCCATTTGCTCCTTCCTTTGCCAATTCTGTACAGTGTTGTGAGAAAAGAGACTTTGTTGAATACAGAAACCTGCTTCCTATTCCTACGAGCCCTTTAACACAAATCTGTTTAAGATCTTCTGACATGTACAGTAAAGAGCAGGAACTCAGAGGTCTCTGAGTGAAGTTGCATGGTTAACCTTAATAAAAGCAACAGTATCCTCAATTATTGTCAGCAAGAGTTAGCTCTTCAGGAAATCCAATTTATTACCTAAAAAGAACTGAGTTATACATTGTTTCTAAAGGGCAGTGGGGCAGGTAGAGAGAGTCAGATTTAATCCAGACATCCCAAAAGTGTCAGTTTATCCATTAATATGTTCCTTCATAGATCCTAAATTTTACCTTTAAAGAGTCTTTTAATTTAAAAAAAATGAAAATTTTATTTATTTGTTTGCAAAGCAAAGTACCAAAAGGCATATTCTATATCTAAAACACCCCTAAAGACCTTTAATATTCATAGAAAATAAAACAGAGTGCTGCTGCAACCTGGCATTTTGAGTGCCTATGACTATATCAGTGGGGTGACTCGTTTTATCATTTGATTTATTTCCCAAGGGTGCTTTTTCAAAGGCAACTGGACTTTGTTTTTTCTTGAAAACATTTTGCTTCTCATCCAAGAAGCTTCTTCAGTTCTCACTGAATGGTGGAAGATGGAAGGATTTAAAACGCAGAACTCAAGAAGCTTCTTCGATGAAAACATCTTCAAGGAAAAACAAAGTCCAGTTGAAAAAGCACTCTTGGGACAACCATGACCTGGATAACTGAAATCTCCATGGACTTTTGGTATATGAGTGTGGCAATGATTTTGTCCAAGTTCCAGATGTGATAAGTGACCCTAAAGATTTGGGGATTCCAGTACTATAGCCATAAAGCTATAGTTGAAAAGATTATTTTCTTGTTACAGATATTGTAACAGCCTCACTATTTAAAATACTGTAACCTCAATAGTTAATGACACCCCACAAAAGTGAAAAGATGTACAATACTATAATTATATATACATGGCATGTGATTAGTAAGTCAGAAAACAATTCATTAGAGTTATGGTTTGTTCATATCAAATATATTCGTGCTCTTTTCAAGAGATTCATTTAATTTCCTTTAAAACCAGATCAACAAACGTTTGCCACAAAATTCTGTACAGGAGCGAGACCTTTCCCATTAGGTAAAACAAAAGAATCAAAATCAGTTCCAGATTCCATTTCAATCTCCTACCTATTTAAGAATCAAAAGAATTTTTGAAATGATCAGTTAATTCTTAATTAAAATAAAAATTAGAATGTGTTAGCTGATCAGCTACTATAGAGTCAGAAGGAGAACTATTGGATGAAAATGACCTTTTTTTTTTTTTTTGGAACAATAAAGGATGGCTGAACCTTAACTTCTTGTTTGCCAATTTAAAAACAAAGCCAGGTAAAAATATTTCTAGAGAGGCTGAAACTCCCACACATTACTATAATAATGTATTTTATGTAATATTATATTTTTAAATAACTAATATGATATGACAAATCAATTAGAGGAGGAGGAAGAGGAGAGGGCTGCCATGGCTTTCTGGAAGGGTTTCTTCACTAAGCATGAGTGGGAGCCATAAGAAGCAAAGATGATCTCCCTGTTGGATGGTACCAGGCCAGGAGAGCAAAGACAGCAAATCAAACCAAATGTTGAAGTTCTGGCTAGTGAAGGATACTAGCAGCTGTGTAGGCTGAGTTGCTCTGTTTTGTAAGTAGCTATGTTTTACATGAAGATATTTGCAGTTTCATACATTTATGTATAATATTTTATTTTTTGATTCATCGGAGAATTTTGTATTGATGCATGCACAAACTTTAGTACTAAGTTCTTGGGCTAATGAATTAATCTGTCAACTGTCCAGTTGGTGAAACCAGAAAAAGGAACTCCTGGAACATTATTTTACCAAGAGTATAAAAGTTTACTGAATAAACCACATTGGCACAAAAGAAGCTAATCCAATGCTGGATTTCCTGTGCAAAAGCAAGCATAGTTAATCCCCCCCCTTTTCCCTACGGGCCACCCATAGTCCAAAATGTCCATCAATCACTCCTGTTCGTTTTGTTATGGGAAACAGCCAGCCGTGCCAAGACATCTGCTCGGTGTGTCCTTGAGATGCCAGCAATGTACCATGGTGGCAACGGATGCTTGACTACCATTCTTTCACCCTTGCATTCCATCCACCATGCTCCCTGATATTGTCAAGCTGTGAACGGAAGAAAAATACAGGTGAAAGTGTGAATCAGTCTTGACATAATCATCTTTTGGCATTTGTGATGATTTGATTTTGAGATCTCTGCTCAAGGTGCAAATACATAGATGGATGACTTGGGGAAGAGAAACAAATTAGCCTCACATATATAACATTTCAGATTTTGCACTGATAAATGCCTGGGTAGTCTCCTGACTAAGGAGGAATTCTTAAGAGAATAAGGAATCATTCCACTGTACAGAAAACGCCACTTGTTTTTCAAGCCAAGCACATAATATATGAAAAGCCTTGACTCAAGAACAATTCAGGGAATGCGCTAAATAATATACTACCATTTATAGATTTTGTTATATATACATTATAAATAATTAAGATGACTGTGCCAGATTTTTCCATTTTGCAGGATGGGATTTATTTTAATGGCTTGCTAAGAAAAAGCCAAATGAACAGTTGTCAAGTGTCAAATAGCAGCTGAAGCCACAAATAGCTTGAGAAACCCTTCTGGCATCACTCCATCCAACAATTGCTTATTCTAGACATGGTGTCATTGTGTTCATTTCATTGGATCAACGTTTGTATATGCATAATTTTGAGTTCAATAGAAATGTTTTAAAATCACTTTTTTTTTTTTTTGCAAAACCCTTAAATCCAGGGTCAAAAATGTATTGTTTTATTAAAATAGAATAGAGAAAATAATTTGGAATTAAATAGTAGTCTGGTTGAGAAAGCTATCAGGAACCTATTTTTGAAGTGATATAGTCTAAACAAAGTTCCCATGCTACTTTTTTTTTTTTATAATATAAATTTTATTGAAGATTTTTTAATGGAGATAAAAGCAACAGAAGTATTAGAAAAGAAACATAATAAGAATAGTGAATAAGTAAGAAACAAAATAGAAAAAAACAGAAACTGAAAAGAAGAAAGAAAAAATAAAGATTATAATGAAGCAGCTTTCAAACTTTTTGACAGTAGTTATATTTTATATTTTAACTGTCCCTTTCCAAGATTACATGAAATTTCATTTTCCCAAAGGTGCTTTTCCAAAAGGCAACTGGACTTTCTTGGTTTTTTTCCCCTTGAAATCATTTTGTTTTATTGCCTTTTGGAAAAGTACCTTTGGAATAACCATAACTGGGATAATTGACAATCTTCATAGACATGAAATTTTCTTCTTTCCATAAGCCAAATCTTCTAATTTTTAAACCCATAAATCACAAGTTCATTTTTCTCTTTTTTTCTCATGTCCATAAGGCGTTCTAGTCATCGATTAATGTGGTTATTGATCTTTCTCTAATCAAATGAATCAGTTTTGCCCTCTACTAATTTTGTCATTAGCTATTCTTTCGTTCTAGTTATTATAGAATCTTTCAATTTGGGGAAATAATATCACAGCAGTTATTGCATACAAAAATAGGGTTTCATAACTTTTTAAAAAAATTCTACAATTAGAAAAAATATATGGAATACTGTTTTTGCTACAGTGATAACTACAGTGAGAATGTTGATCTTTAAAATTCTTTGTATTATTCTATGTATTTGAAACCAGAAATTTCTGACTTTTTTCCCAAATCCAACAGGCTTGAGAAACTGTTAAATAAATGTATCATTTTGTAAAACTTATTTTTAGTTTATAACATAATGTAAATTTCAATCTTTTCACCACATATTTTCCCATTGTTCCATCAGTATATTGTATTCAAAGTTCTTAGTCTGTTTTATCATACAATCCTTCACTCATTTTTCTTCCACTTCACAAAGTTCATATACTGTTGGTAGATGTTTGTTGCTGTTATTGATGTTACTAAAATTTAGACATACAGATTTTTTGTTGAGTCTTGCTAAATGCTGGATTAAAATCTAAGCATGTACTTGCCACTGAATATAAATCTCTAAGGTCTTTGAAGGAGTTTTTTTTTTTCAGAAACAGGGAAAAATACAAGATTGGTAAAAACCATTGTTGTTTTGCTATTAGAAAGATAAAGAAATCCCCAAAAGAAGCATTTTGAAAAAAAAATTAAAGAACAAATCGATTTTTAAAGATCCACTTTTTAAAGAAACCAATTAAGAGAAGGAAAAAAATAGTTCACTGGTAATATTAAGGGATATTCCTTCATTCAATCAAATTCAGAAAATATTATTTATTTATTTATTTATTTATTTATTTATTTATTTATTTATTTATTTAGTTAGTTAGTTAGTTAGTTAGTTAGTTAGTTAGTTAGTTAGTTAGTTAGTTAGTTAGTTTATATACCGCCCCTCTCCCTAAGGACTCGGGGCATTATGATTTAATGTTTCTTGGAATTTAGTTAATATTGCATCTAAGACCTTTTCATTTATTTTAGAGGCCAGAAAAATATTTTACATAAAAATGATTTGAAATTTGTGATGGGATTAAATTCAACATGACCATCACTGATTTTCACAATGTTGCTTTCTCTTCTGTATGTGTCTGGAAATCTCATCAGCCAATCTTGGCATTATTTTCTTGCTATCTATCAAATGTAATTGGTATAAATGGATATCACTTGTGAAACTTCCTGCTGCAAAACCTCCATTCTGAATAGATTTTCATCCCAGGCTTTATCTTTTCAGAAGTTATCAAATCTTTTTATTGAAATAAATTTTACATTACTGTCAAAAAGTATTAGATGTGTAAGATTCATAAGCAATTTTTTGAACTTAAAAATAGGACTTTTAAGTGTTGCCTAGAAAGGAAAAGACGTGTTAATATCAACAAATTGCTTCTCCCTCATAGATTTATCATAAGCATTGGGATATATTTTTGTGTTATGTTTAAATATACAATTAAGCATCTGGAGAAGTAAGCCTATTTAATAATGGACATGTGTATGTACACGTATGCACATGTGTGTTTATGGAAAGGAAACAGCTGTTATGTACATTGCTGGGAGAAAATGTGGTTTGTATATTTGTTTTTAAAAGAACTAAGTACTCATCTGTGCATTCAAGGAAGAAAATATATCTCTTAAATTACTTTGACTTTTACATTTACTATGCAATGTGGCTTCATCTGAGATGGTTCACATAAAACTTACATAAAAAACAGGTTTGGGAGGAATGTAAGAAAGCTGCCATAAATTGTGTCAGTCCATTGGTTCATGTAACTCAATTGCTGGGTAACTGTACACACTTCTTAAATTTATTTTACATAGATTTAAAGAATACTCAACTTCCAATGACTCTGGACACTACATAATACAAAAGCAAGAAAAATAAAATACAAGACCAAAGAGCTATACATCCATATAATACTAAATTGTGGTTTATGTAACTACCATTAATTAAATAGAGGATGCTAAATACATCATGCCAAAGCATAAACTGTGGATTACACAAATAGATTGCAAATATTAAATTATTAACTGACAAAACACACTAAGAAAAAATAAGTCCTATCACATTAAAACATCTCTCCACTATGGTGGAATTGAAACAGGCTCCTCTGACTTCTCAAATAATCTGGAGAAGGTTACCTAGACTGGTTAATGGCTACAAACCATACATTCACAAAGCCTTTTCCTTACATGAAATGCATGCATTAGTCCCTAAAAAAGCAAATGAAAAGTTGATTCATCCATAGCATTACTTTCATAAATGTATCTATTCTGAGTCTCTAGAGTAAACCATATAACTAATAATATATTGGCACCATATGTTCTATAGAATCCTTCATATTAGTTGGTAAAATCTAAGAAAATTAACTACTTCTATAGCATGTTTTCTGCATGGGCATAGATAGTTAATGGAGATCTCATGGGAATACAGTTCTTGCTTCAATGGGTTTATGATGCAACATTGGAATGTTAATGTACAAATCACAAATGTCTTCCATATTAACTTATTCTGTATTAACATTGGTTAATAAGTGTTAAAAAGGTTAATTCTTTTCTTTTCTTTTAGGTTATATAGTAGCACCAGAGTGATGACTATTACAACATGCACTGTTGACGCTGAAGCAGTGAAAACAGGAATAATCAGATTTGTTTCAAGTTCTTGTTATTCTTTATGATGGAATACTGGAGTCATGCAACCAATCTGTCTCTCTATCATTTAATTTATACTGCATGAAGAATATAACAATGACAGAACCTATCATATCCAGATAAATAGCAAAAAGAAAAAAGAAAAAATAATTAAAGCAGTGAAAATAAGACAAGAAATCATGAAAATGCTATCTAAAATAATTTGGTTTTTACTAGCTTTCGAAAACTAGTAGGGAAGAATAAGTCTCATATCTAGTGGGAAGCACTGTTTCAGAGCATTAGTGCCATCACAGAGAAGCAAGTCAGTTTAGTTTTGCTGGCCTTCACCCCCCAGAAGCATGGAATCACTAGGAACTGTTTCCAACAAGTTTAATAGGACAGACCAATGTTTTTGGGAGAAAGTTTTATGGCTCAACAGCAGCACCTTAAGCAGTACTTAGAAATATATTAGTAATCAGTGCAGAGTCTTGAAAATCAGTGTAATATACTCCAAGTGTAATAAATTGGTAAGTGCAATGTGTAGTTGCCATCTTCTGGACCAGTTACAAGTTCTTAGACTTTAAGGGTAGGCCCATAGAAAACACACAACAGTAATCTGTGTGTATGAGGCTGAGTGTTACAATAGGTAGATCCTCTTGCGCCAGGCACATTTGCAATTGACACACCAACTGAAGTTGGACAAAGACTCCTTTACCACATTCCTTGGGAACATAGAGGGAACAGCAAGGCAATTAAGGGAAGCTTTTCAACAGAAAAGATTCTTGAGTTCTGGAAAGTGGGAAAAATATGAAAAAGAAATTCAGAGTAACCTTGTTTTAATTACATTAGATATAATTTGGTAAGCTTTCAAGATTATGTTATTACAAATACGACATCTTTCTATACATTTAAGTGGATCTTGTTTCCTGAGCTTACCAGCCTAAGAAGGGCTGACAATCAAATCAAATCAAATCAAATCAAATCAAATCAAATCAAATCAAATCAAATTTTATCACATGCAGACATACATAGTACGAAATGCAGTGAAATGTGTATGAGAAGGAATCCTCAAATCATGAAACTGCTTCATCATTCCCTGTTTATTCACAGATAACAATTTGTCAACAGAGAGACATAATGTATGACAAGTCAGCCTTTCTTTGGTTCAGATTCAATCTGTTCTCTGCTATCCATCCCCTCACTCTTTTTCTCCAGGCACATAGTATCTCCTACATTCTGGAGGTGACATAAACCAATGGATATTCATATCCAGTGGGTATCAGGGTTCCACACAACGTCATCAATGCAATCAGAATTCCAGAGAAGCAAAGTCCAAAGAATAAGATTTTATTGAAAACATTGTACTGGTACGATCTGTTGAAATCCCGAATCTAAAGCTTCCGGGATTTCTTCACCCAAGTAAAACTTAAAGTTCCATCCCATTAATTATCACATGCTAATTATTGTCCAACCACTTCAAAAAGGAGTCCAACGACTTCTAAAACACTTCCCATGCGAACAGCAAGAAAGGCTCTCATGAGAACTAACTTGAAAGGAATGAAAACAAGATAAGAAGTTGCCACTTCTAACTCCCCCTTCGCCCTCTCAGCGACCTTGCAATAAAAAATGTGTAAATGTGTCAAGATCTACATGACCCTAAATTTTACTGTATAAAATGGTCTGCATAATATAATGGAACACCCCCCCAATAGACAAATATCATTTTGGATCTTGACATACTGTTTCTAGGGCCTCATCATCTTTTTTGTAACACAATAACCAGAACTGCATGCAGTATTCCCAGTGTGGCCTCACTAGTTCAGTATAATCTTCAAATTTGTTAAATGCCCATTTAATCCCCTCATCTAGGTCATTTATGAAGATATTGAAAAGCCAATAAAGGAGACCATTTGTAACTCAGAGTTGAAATGTGGGACCATTGGTGCTCTCTGAGGTTGATTGTTTTCTTGCAGGCGGTTTCATTATCCAAATTATTAGAATCATCAGTACTAGTCAGTCCTTTCCTATATTTCTTTGCTGCCACCTATGGGTCAGGCAAAATCTTGAATCTGAGATAGATTAGTCCTAATACTACTGGAATGTACCAGCAGTCTCAACTCAAATCATGAATGATGATGACAACTAGCTCATCACCAAAAAGTCATACAGTAACATTTAAATCTTTGGATACATAAATACAAAAGTATTTTATGAGTCAAAATCTCTCTGATCTCTTGCAGCTGCTCACGATCAAGAAGGCTAGAGTCTCATAGTACTAATAGCTAGTTTTATGGAAAAGAACAGAATACAAGAATTTTGGAAATTGGATTTGTTACTTATTTCTTCATTAACCAGAAAGGGTGGGGTTTCTTTCAGAATCTTGCTGTCTACCTCTTGCTGCA
>JANHFJ010003422.1:33979-44014 GCA_032468195.1 Cerberus rynchops
ATAAAATCTTATTCTTTGGACTTTGTCTCTTTGGAATTCTGATTGCATTGCTGATGTTGTGTGGAACCCTGACACTGGAATTCCTGGTCTTGGCTCAGGCCAAGTCTGTTGACTAGACTGATGGTGGCCATCCTAAGATACTGGTGAAAGGACGTTTTCTTTCCCAAAGATTGTTCTGCCTGAACTCTTATATCCTTGGACATCCAACTTGCTATCTTGTTAGCTAGCAGCCAGCAAGACCTACTCATGAAGTAGGAGAAGGGTAACAGACATAGAGTTGGCTGCTTGACGCTATATAGCTCGTTTGTGTTAAAATATAACTTGTAACAATACATAACTACCTAACAATAACTTTTTGAATTTTTTTCCTACACCTTACAAAATTAATCACGTATCTTCATATTATGTGTATTATATCATTATGTATTCTTTGCATAAATTTTTATTGCTGTTATCCATGTATTTCATGCCATAGGCTAAATAAATAAAACTCTTGTTCTTATGGCATGAGTCTAAACTAGTGTTTCTCAATCTCAGCTACTTTAAGATGTGTGGATTTATGTTGTCTGAGGAATGCTGGGAATTGAAGTCCATACATCCTAAAGTTGCTGAGATTGAGAAACATTGCTCCAGCTGAAAGGGTACTTCATTTGAAGGAGAACTTCAAGCTATACTCAGACCATGGAAAAGCTAAAGAGCCCAAGTTAATGGTGACATAGGTATTTCTAGCAAAATCAATCAATGGTATGGATCCATGTTGGACAATCATACAATACTGTACTATTAATCCACCTTTTGTAACTCCTAATAAAATTGTAGCTACAGAAACAGAAATTTACCAGTGTAGTTAGAAGAGGTGTGGGAAATCATGCCAACTTTATGACCTAGGGACTACAATTTTTTACAACTCTGGAAGTTGGAAGTGCACAGGTTGCAAAGTTGCCACAGTTGTCAACCCCTGAGTTAGGCAATAATTGAGTTCTGTGGGGAAAATAGCAAAATGCAGTAAAAGACTATGATAAAGGAACAACGTAATTTCACTCACCCAGTATTATGGAAAACAAAGCTGAAGGGAAAAATACCTTGTAGAATAATTGAAAGGAAGGCTGGTTATTATTAAAGAAAGATTTGAAATCTGGGCTATACTTGCTTGGGGATTAAAGATAATTCTTTGCACAGCCAATCTATAAAGAAAGATCATAAAGTTGCTCAGAAGTTTCAGGAAATGAAGATGCCAAAGAATAGCATGGAGAAGAAAAACTCTGAGGAGGGGGAGTCTGAACAACTATTATGAAAAGTTTTCTGTGTGCTTTCTGAAAAATGAATTATTTCTAACAACTATCACTGCCCACTTCATCAGGAAAAGTTTTGTTTTAGAGCAGCGGTGCCCAACCCCCAGTCTGTGGACTGCCACTGGTCCACAGCATGCCAGAACCAGGTCATGCAAACAAATGAAGCCCCATCCATGGGATGCAGGAAGCACATGAAACTATGCCCCCTCCATTCTGTGGAAAAAATTGTCTCCACAGAACCGATCCCTGGTGCACAAAAGGTTTCGGGCTACTGTTTTAGAGGAACAAAATTACAATTATTATAGTTTTCTTCTTATTATTATATTACAGTAAAGTTACAAGAACAGCAATAAAGTGAATTTTTCTAGTTGTTTTCAGGCCCAATTAGTGGATCAGAACTGCAGATGTGCTTAGATTGCAGATTTGTGTATTTTATAGGTTGAACAAAGAAAATGTCTTTGCATTTGTAGACATTCACATTTGAATATTTTTATTTGAACTATCCCTGAAATACTCTGCTCAGCAACTAATACACTCAGCATTCACAGATGTCTTTCTTTCATTTTATAATTCTGACTTCTCCCTATATTCATTATTTTTAAGCATGTACCTTGTTTCCTCTCTTCTTTCACAGACAGTATCTGTTTTCTCCCACCAAATTGAGTTTCCAGAACTTATATCACCTTCCCTTTTCTCTAGCATTTCATTTCCTATTTGGAGCCATTCTATTTCTGATGAAGTGAGCAAAGCACAGGTATATACATGACAAGTCAGCATTAGGCAGATGTTTGTCTTGTGGAAAGAATGGACTTCCCCAAAACTGGTGGGATCTGGGATTTCTATGATTAAATGCTAGGTTTCATATGGAGACTACCTGATCCAGCAATAACAGATGGATCAAAGAGGTTGGCAGGCAAATATTCCCTTGCAGAGTGTAGAGACCTTATTTTTTCCACTGTTCCATAGTAGCACACATTCATGCAGTTTTGGCTATCTTTTATTATGTAAATAGATGATTGATGTGTTTTTTTTTAATAGAAAAAATCCTTTCATAAAAAGGAAAACATTGGGCATAAAAGATGGAGATATCATAAATATTATTCAGTTGAGACAGCTGGGTTTTCTATCTTCTATAGACATTAAGGCATTTTAGAAGAGAAATCCCATACATCTGTTAAACTGTACATAAAACAGAATCTCAGGATTGAAATTAGAAGTACAGGTTGTAACTCTTGGATCAAAAGAAAGTTGCATGATAGTTTTCATTAAAACTTTGCATTAGTTGAACCTGATTCTCATTTCCTTTCTAAAGCTTTAAAGATTCTGGGGGCACAGTCTAGCCAGAAATAAAACAATGTTATGAGTTTGCTAGAAAAGAATTAAACATTAAATAATGGCACCTGGAAATACTATTAAACTTACTATTCAATGTTCTCCACAAGAACTCATCTTCATATTGCCTGTGGTTTGGTATTCCTCCTTTGCCCTGTTCATCTCCTTATATCTCTTGTGGGAAATCAAGCCAAAATCTAGACAAGTTGCACATTTTCTATTCTCACTTATTACAAAAAATAATAGCACCATTTGTACAGCAGATACATCACAGTCTTTTGTAATGAGGCAGCACGTAAAGAAAGATCGGCAGTAATTTTTTTTCATGCACAAATGTGAAAGTTGGCGTCGTTTATAATCATGCACATACAATAAAAAGAATTGTTCCAAAAATTAATTTGAGCAATTGGTGCAGCTAAGATACTGCTTTAACTGGGCGTCACAGAATCTTTCTCTGTGCAAGAAAATTTTGTAGCACAAAAGGCTCAGAGTTCAATGCTGTTCATCTATATACTAAAATTCTTGTTGTCATGACTTTTAACTGGGAAAAATGGTGCATGAAAGAATTCAAATTTTTGAACCAAGGTGCTTCCAATGAGCCAATTTACAGAATGTGTCCATAATCTGAAACCTGTGACTCCTGCGGGGATGAAATTTGGACACGTTATGGCTGCTTCAGTGTTACTGGCTGCTGCTGCTGCTGTCATGTGATTGTTTTCAACATTCTGTAATGGTTTCCTAGGCAGTCTCTCAACTACTCACTCCCCTACCTAGCAGTAGCCACTTACCTGACCGCTGGAAAGGAAGAAAAAGGAAGCAGGTAGAGAGATTCACAAGGAAATTCAAGAAGGAAACTGGCAGAAAGTCAGAGGTCACTCCTGCTGCCAATGCTTTTTTGTCCATTCTGTTTTTCTATTTAGCAAAGGAAAGGTCTCTAAAACAATGGCCAAACAGGGAACAAGTTATCTAGTATTCTTTTAAATGCAGAATCATGAAAATAAAATACTGTTAACACCAGCTTTTAAATGAATGAATGAATGAATGAATGAATGAATGAATGGTTGAATTTCTTCATCTGATTGAATGCAGGTAGTCCTTGACTTAAGACAATTGAGCCAAAAATTTATGTTGCTATTCAGGACAGTTAGTTTTGCCCCATTTTACAAACTTTCTTGCCACCGTTGTTAAGTGAATCGTTTCAGTTTTTAAGTTAAGTAACATGATTGTAAAGTGAATCTGGCTTCCCCAATGACTTTCCTTGTCAGAAGGTCACAAAAATAGGATGCTGCAATCCTCATAACAGTGAAAAATGGTTATAAGTCACTTTTTTCAGTGCCATTGTAACTTTGAATGGTCACTAAGTGAAAGGTTGTAAGTTGAGGACCAGCTGTAATATAGGGTCTATATTTGCCAAACTGATCATCTCAGATTGTCTTTCAAAATGCAAATATCTTTGAGAGAAGATTATTTGAAAGAAAAAACTAAAAGGAAAATTCTAACACAATCAAGCACATACTGTGTCATCACATACCAATTCTCTGTTTTTTAAAATGGTGAACTTAGAGAAAGTCAACTTATTGCTTTAGGGAGAGAAATTCTACCAATTAGGGAGGAGATTGGAAACATATGGGAATATAGGAAAAATGAGGACAAGAGCATATTTTTCTTTTTCCAGAATCAGTTTACTGCCAAGATCCTCCTATAAGTGGCCCCTTTGCCCTTCCAACCCCATCCTTGTAATGACAATGTTTTATGACACAGCATTAATATAAGGGGCCATTGAGGGAGGAAAGAGCAGCCACCAGCCCTATTTCCCTGTGCATAGTTTTGCAAAAAAAAGAAGAAGAAGAAGATGATGATGATTCAGAACAGATCTGCTGGCATGATGCTATCAGCTCATAGATAGATGGTACAGTTAATGAGGACCGAATTGTCTCTCAGAAGAAACACATGTTCGTGTGTAATAATTCACGAAAGTTATGGCAATGTCATCTTTGTGAAATAAATCAAGCATTAGCAAGCCAACGTTTTGGAAGAACGAATAGTTGAGAGATTCTCTAAACATAGTGCCTTTCCTTCCATCTAGAATAATCATCATATAAAAAGTGCACCTAGTCCCAAATCAATGAGATCAATACTGAATTGTATTATCCTTCAAACAGGGGGAGAATTTTGATATAGCTCTGAGAACCATTTATACCAATGGTTGAGAACTTTCTAGTCAGTGACCTGCTGATCATTTCTAAAAAGTGGGCAACATTTCTTTGTATAATTGTGTTTCTTACATAGTATTCTACTACACAGATCAGCCCCCCTATAAATATTACTGCATATTCTAACAAACAGGGACATCTCCCTATATAGAAGTAAATAAAACGAGAAGCAAAGCCTGAAAACAGCTTTCCCCACCTATACTGATTTATTCACACTGAAAATAGGTAAAGAGGTTGTTTATAATTAAAAAAAGAGTTGGAAGGAGAGTCATGAATTTAACAAAAAAAGAGTTTATAAAAACAATGCATATTCTATCTTGATGAAGCCAAGGACGAAGTCACAAGCTTCGGCATAGTACATAATTGCTGGCAGTAGACTGCTTGTAGGAAAATAGAAATGTCCCCCTAAATTATACATAGTACAACCAGGTTAAGAAAAAATGTCTGACGCACCAGAGTAGTGGGGACAGAGTTTTAGGTTGAACATTCACTACTTGAGGTCTTTTGCCAGCTGTATTCTTAGTGACAAAATGTTCCAATGAGATACAAAATATTAAAGATATTTATGTATGTACTGTTTTCCAACATTAGTAATTCAATTGTTTTGCAGATGCTCTGAAAAGATGGTCCGAGAGGCTTCTGCCATGTGGGCTACACCACAAATTCTTCTGGGAACTGATCTTCTCCCAAGAGATCTAAAGACAAGCAGTTCATGGACCTCTTTCCATAGAGGGCTGACTTAGTTTTACAATCGGCTGTTGAATACACACATGCATAGCTGGCTAGCTTATCTTCTAAGGCACAACCAAATGTATAACTTTGAGAGGTATCAGAAGACAACATAGTGCTCAGTGGTGGATGTAGACATTTGCGGAGATGGATGTCATCTAGACTTTGGCTGTGCTGCTCCGGGGACTTTGCTGCTTTGGGTAGGGCAATCTGCCAATTAAAGAAAAACACATCTTTTTAAAGCATTCAACATTCAGCACACAGGACATCAAAAAAAAGTTTGTTTCTGCAAGCTGCCCCAATTATCCCTCTCATCCAATATTACTAGCATTTCTTTTGTGAAACTTGTCTCAGTGAAAAAGCTATGAACCACTAAGCAATTATGAAGTTAGTGCTCCATGGTTACACTCTAAGCTCCATATGTATAATTCCCACTGATATGTACATTAAACTAAGTGTTAAATAATCTGAATTGAAGGAATTAAGAAACAGATTTAGCAAATGCATACAATTTGATACAAACACTTTGTTTTATCACTATTTAATGTTTTTATTAATATATTGTTAATATTATAATTATGTGTGTATTATATAATCTGACTTGAACAGTGAGTACTGAGATTTAGATGTTCTGCTGGAGATCAAAATAGTAAAGTTCATAAGGGGTCAAATAAATATCAACTGTATTAAAATGGTATGGGTGCAGAATTCCAAAATATATGAACTTTCATTTCTGCAGATTATTTATGAAACTGCAGTAAACAGAACTGCTGTGCACAGGAGAGACCAACTCGGTTAAGGAAGAAGCTATTCTAATGTTTGCTTTTCTTTTCATGGATTGTATCCACTAGACTGTAATCTGGGATTGTAACGATATTGCATTTCAATGTGTATACAAGGTTTTCACAATATTATAAATATAATGAAGATGACGACAAAAATAAAAGAAGAAATGGGTCAGATGAAATACATTTTGTATTCTGTTCTGACCACCCAGAGGCAGCAGATGAAAATATGTAGATATCTTGAACTATGACTGAAAAGACCTCCGTTTAAATCCTTTGTTATCCACGAACTTCATAGGATGTTAATTTTTGTCAGCATAGCTTATCTTTACTGAATTGTTGTAGGACTAAATAGGTTGTCCTTTCTTCCCATATACCTGCAAGGTAATGACTGAAGATATTAACACCGAGAAGTCTTCAATCAAGAAAACTCCAAACCCTTAATAGTAACTTTATGTTCATAAATATCTGGACACGCTCCACCAAATCTGAGCACCGTTATAATTCAACTGAAGAGGTATGCAGCATTGTATTATATTTATAGAAATGTGCTACAAGACCACAATCTTAACTGCATGTTCAACTCAAATTCTATAGTAAAAAGGGATACATAAGATCACCCCAAGTTAGGCTGTGTCTACACAGCTAAACAAATCCAGTGTTACACAGTCATCATTTGATATGTATCACCTGTCTGAAGAATTTCACAATTTAAAGAAAATGAACTAAACTACCTACGATTATTGATTCCAGGGAAATTAATCATTTTTTGCCTTTGCTAAGCTGAACTTGACTTCACTTTCATATCTTTGTTGCTCATGTATGCTAGGAAATGAAACATTCTTCAATGAGCACTTTGAGCTCCCCCAATAAACTGTGAATAAATAGCAAATCCCACAAATATATTCATTTTTTTCAACCACACTTGAAACATACAGTAGCAACATTAAAGTGCAAAGATGAAGGTATATTTTCATCTCGATCCAGGCCAGGTTATTATTGCTTAAGCATTTCATAGGCCCCTACTTTGGAAACTAAATCCAAAAACTAACGACTTTCTATGAATTCTTTGTTTGGGATCATATCCAGTTTCTAGAATATATTACACTAGGGTTTTAGGAGTAGAAATAGATGTGTCACAAATCCAGATTTCCTCCCAAGTAAGACTAGTTGATTTCATAGTCAGATGGTGACATTTTAAACTTCTACATTTTATGAGCAACTCTTCTGTAGCTAGGTAATTTTAAAAGCATGATTTCTGGGATCCAGCCAGGAACAGAATCAAATGATGATGCATCAAAGGGCAATATATGAATTTGGGCAAAAATATTGGAGGTGAGATTTGAATTGGGGTTATCAACTAAGTAGTTGATGTGAAACATGCTGTTTTAATTTAAATGTGCACTGAAAACCAAAAAAGGAAAAAAAAAGGGATTTCATTTCTCAGCACTCTCCATCAACCGTTATGGCACAATTTTGTGATGGTGGCATTCTTGTGGACTCACAGAGGAATCAAAGTGCCTGGATAGAGCAGAGGAGAAATGAAACGGGATTTAATTTCACTCTTTAATGAACCAGGATCTTACCTGATTAAGCGAGTCTGCACTCTGGCCTTTGACGTTTATTACGGTGACATGTACCACAGACAGAGGGTTCTTATCTGTGAGGGGCAGAGAGGGACCAGGATAGTTGGTGACAGTCGAAAATGAAGATGGGTTCTGCAGCTTCCAGAGACAGAGTTGGAGCCAGCTCTCAACAAACAAATCAATACAATTGTAATAGAACAGAATAGGATACAATTCTTTATTGGCCAAGTGTGATTGGACACACAAGGAATTTGTCTTTGGTGCATATAATCAGAAGAAATTTGTTTAAAAATCATAATCAAAAGAAAAGACTCAATTCAATGCATGATAAACTCTGGGCTGCCAGGATGAGATCCTAAAACTGTTCAAGCAAGTCAGCCAGAATAACAAGACTTATTTCTTGCAGAGGAGATCATAGACGTCCCATTAAATTCGAAGCTTGAGTACGTCTATATATGGGCCAACTATGCTTGGTTTCAGTTGAATCTGGATGCATTGATTTCATAGGTATGCCTACATACAAATTAGAGTTTGTATCTATTTAAAAAAACTTCAGTCCAAAAGACAAACCTTCCAGTAATATGAATCCCCTTATTTTAGATTATTTCCTGAAGATAAGGGATGATAAAATAACTTCCAGTTCACACATCCAGTCTTATAGCTATCTAATACACTATGGAACACTAATACTCACAGGTAAATGCATGTAAATATTTAATAACAATTTGTAAAGAAAGTTAGAGAAAAAGCAAAACATATATTCAAACTGACTTAAGATCCATAAGAAGTACTGAATGTGCTAGTGCTTCGTTTAGCAATTTAAGAACCCCACTGTTTAGAGAAACTGATGAACTCTCCATTATTCCTTAGGGAATCCAGACCACAGAAAATGTTGGCCTTGCACCTTTCTTAATCAATGATGGACAAATAAACCTACCCATATATGTCTTCCTTCACTCTTTACATACAAACTCTTCCAGTTCAGTGAAAGAGTAGAACTGAAGTGTCTTACATGAAATTAATCTCATCTGAATAACAGGTAATCCATCATTTTAGTTAGAGTTAAGAAATATCAACATTTTACTAGCAGGAGGCAACACTGAAACATGAAGAAGAATCATGCAAATGCCATCTTACCTTGGCACCAAATATCACCTTTTGCCTGAGAATCAACAGATTCCTCATGGATCATTTTTTCAAAATGAGATTCATCCGCAGGTAAAGTGTCTGGCTCATCCACAGCCAATTCCACCTCTGGACATGATATAAGCACAGTTAGCAAGAATGCTGCCTTTTTCTAAACTTATCTGCCAACCATTTTTCTGCTGTTTCCATCTTGTCTTTGAGACAAAATGGCTACTAGTGATTCTGTCCTTTCACAACTTACCATCATCGTGCAAGTCAGCTTTCTCTTTGCTGCTGCTATCAATTCCAGAGCTACTATAACTGATGTTGGAACTGCAGGACTGCTCCTTCTGGTGGATTGGATCCATCCCAAAGTGTTCATCCACAGACATCTCCATGGAAATGTGTTGTCTTGAGTCAGCCTCAATACCAGAGGTGTGTGAACTACCATGGCTGTCAGTAGACTGTCGAGATAGGCGGTTGTTATTCCCATTTCCTCCGGTGCTCCCACTGTCATGCGAATGCTTATCTGATGGATCAAAATCTATCTCCAAAGTATCACTGATGTAGGATTCTCGATACCTCTTTTTCTCTAGCAGAGTGGAAGGGGAGATTTAAAAAAAGTATGAAAAAGAAATAAATAAACTGAATTTTACATACCAATGAAAGTTAAATTAATACCAAAAAAGTACAGCCACAGATACCAAAAATGTTACAGGAAAAGGAGAAATAAAACTTAACAATCAAGAACTAATTTATTTTTAAAAAGGCAATATCCCATATAATTATCATACATAGCATTTGTCACAGTGGCACAGTGGTTACAGCACAGTACTGCAGGGTACTTCTGCTGACTGCCGGCTACCTGCAATTTGGCAGTTCGAATCCAACCAGGCTCAAGATTGACTCAGTCTTCCATCCTTCAGAGGTGGGTAAAATGAGGACCCAGATTATTGGGGGCAATATGCTGACT
>JANHFJ010003425.1:29068-39797 GCA_032468195.1 Cerberus rynchops
CTTCTTTTAACTATTCCTAAGTGCAGGAATAATTTAGAGCTAGTTTCACCTTTCTAAGTGCTTATATGTATTTAAAGGATCTCATGAACGTGAAAAAAGTGTCAAGAGTCCTGACTCCTGACTTCATTACTTGGCACTATGACAACAGCTTTCATTTTGGTAGCTTGGCCCTGGGAACAATCACAATGGCATAGTATATGGACGGGAGTTCATCAGAACTCCATTTGTTGAATACCTCAGTTAAGTCCTGGTATTCTAAGGCATGCCCTGCAGCTGCTCTCCCTTTGATGTGGCCACCACTTGTCTGTGAGGCTCGTGTCTCACCTTGGGGCTGCTGTTGCATGGAACTCACTGTCTCTTTGGGAAGTTCAGAAGCTCTCTTTCCAGTCCATCCATGGGTTCCAATTTTTAGCCCTAGGACAAGGGTCTATTCTATGCCTAGCATTATGACAGAAGTCAGAGTCTCAGAATCATCTTTCATGTTAGCTCCAGGGGCTCGATGGTGAATGTGGCTGGGACACTCCCTGCGATGGATGCGCCTACAGTAGATGGCAGAAGGTATTGGCTTCTTTAGTCTCCTCAGACAGATCCCCAGCTTCCCCTCCAGGTCTGGGCTTAAAAGACACATGGTAAGGCTAACATGACTTTCTTTCCCAAAGTGGGAATTAACACTTCTATAGGCAGGATGATTAGTTTGATCAGCCCACTTTCCAGGGTGTCATCTTTGAAGTTGCTATCCAATGGCCCTGGTTCTTCTTCCAATGGGTTCAAAGTTTTGGGTTGGGATGGAACTCCACAATCTCAGCATTCTTCAGGACCATGTCTTTTGCATGTTGCAGAGTTTTAGTTGGCTTCCCTCCAGGTAGGCAATCTTCTTTCTTGGCTGGGGTCTTCATGCTGTTCTCAGCAGTGAGGTGACCCTCCGTTCCACACTTGAAGCAGGCCATCAAACACGGCAGTGCCACCTGGGGTTTGGCAACTTCTCTCTTTCTCTCAGGTGGGGAACGTTTCCACATTCTGCTGGAGCAGTATTGCTTTGTCGCTTGGTCGATTTCGGCTTCTTCCACAAGGATGTACCCGTCATAGAGGTGATTTGGGGCACCTCTGGCAATGCAGGAATGGTATGTTCAGGCTGTCCTTAAAATAGCTTACTAGGATGTCTTCCATCGAATCTAGGTGGCAGGCTAAGTCCTGGAATTTTTCAATGTACTTGACTACCAGGCTTATGGTTTTGATCCAGTCCTTGGCCCTGACTGGCCAGAGGGTCTTTGAATCCCTGTCTCAGCAATCTCATGAAATGGCCAACGTTTCGGAACTCTGGGGGATTAGCATTATGGAGGATAATCCACTAGGCAGCAGCTCCTTCCAGAGCTAGCGTAACAACCCTGACTCTGGATCCTGACTCTAACTCTAGGAAAGCCCCATCCATATTCCTGCATATAGATAAGGATGTGTGTCAAGACTAAAGGGAATATTTGAAAATGTACTTTTTCTTCTGTTTTATTTTATGAATATTATGGTAGTTTCTTTTTAGTCTTGCCACACTATTCTTTAGAAGATGTATTTGGGAGTTAGACTTAGATAGCTAGATGGGGACTTATCTTTGCAGATAAGTCTTTCTTTCATGTGAGAAGCAAGGCTGTCTGGCCTGCACCTGCTGAGGGCAGACATGAAGATGAACTTTGGATGCCACCCTAGTTGGATTGGAGCAGAGGGTGCCATGTGATTATTTGGAGGAAGAAACTTTAATTTTACTTTGGGTGGAGAAAATACGGGAATTCAGATTTGGGTTTTCTCCAGATGTGCCAATATGATGTCTTCAATAAAATCTCATTCTAAAGACTTTTGTTGCTTGAGAATTTTGATTACATTGGGGATGTTACTTGGAACCCTGATAGCATGGGCGAGGAAGAATCCCAGTTGCTGGGGGTCTCTGTTGATACCCAGGGGAGGTGTATTTCATTCAGGTTATGGGGCTCCTCCCCCACCAGTTCTCTGTATGTTTGCTCCACCAAGGTGCCTACAAGGGGGATTAACAGTGTGCTGGCTGCCCCATCTGTGGTTCTGGCAGCGCCAGCAGAGGTCCCCAGCACAGGGGACTCCCCCCTCCCATCTGTGGTTTCTCTTTGCTCTCCCTCACTTCCATTTAATTTAATTTAATATCAGGATTTCTATACCATAAGAAATGGTATAGGCCATTTGGGCCATGGCCTCTCAGGTTTTCAGATTCTGGAAAGCTTCCATCATGAAATGCATCATTTGCTTCATGAGCCAGTTACTGAGGTCTGGTTCTTCCTCCAGGTCATCATCATTATACAGGGCTTCCATCTCTGGTCTCCAACCATGCTGCCAGCTGCCTCAGCTGAGGGTGACCCCTTTGGTCCTTCCTCCCCAGTCTTCCTTCTTCCCCATGCTGATGGACCATCTTGGCTTCATGGGGTCCTCTAATGTAAATGTTTTCTGCATCCACTCACTGGAGGCTGCATCAGGTTGAACCTTGGTGCAGGCTCTCCCCATTCACTTCTTCATGCTCATTGCCCTGGTTGGACATCTTGCATGGTCCCCATGATAGGGCGGGTGTCTCTCCAGATTGACCATTTTGCAGATCCTGCCTAATGTAAGATCTTGCTTCAGCAGTCCCTTCAAGAAAAGAACAGGAAGCATTTCAAAAGGAACTTTTATTGGGTGACAGTGGTAGCAAAGAGAGTCGGCAGGGTCTGAAGTTTTCATGCTAAAAGGTTAGGTTAAAAATTACTTGTTCAAACCCCTCCCCACTGCTCAGTCCAATGCAAGCCAAGCACCAGGTGTTGAGTTGCTGTGAGAACTTTAGGCTGGGAAAGTGTTAAAAAGTTGTTCTCAAGTGCCATTCTCTCTTCTTTGGAGCTGAGACAAAACAGATGACCGCAAGCCAATCCCCCCCTCCTTCCTTGCCCAGGAAGTATCAAAGTAAAAAAAGACCAAAGCAGATAATAGGTCATAAAAATACCAAGCCCCCCTCCTACCAGAATGGCACTGTTCAGATAGGGATCTATGGGGACCTGACAGTAACTTTGGTTCCAGTTCTAAGATAAGGAGGGCAATCTTTTGGTAACCAGGAGCCATAATTCTTTCCTTGGGGATTCATGGACTAAAGTAGGCAAAGAGAGCTTAATTGTAACTTGCACTGATCAAAACAAGTTTTTCTAACTAACTTTCTTTATTTTATTGACTAGTTCTCAATATTTCAGCCTATTTAGTCCTGGATGAGGTACCTCAAAGTCAAAACAAGTCAATAAAAAGAATGTATGAATAGTAAAAGTCATCAACAACAGCACATGGTTTTATTTGTGAAAGGTTTGTGTTTTATAAAAATGTACATCAAGTTTATAGTAGGATTTTAGAAACTCAATTTTCATGTTCCTTGTCTTCCTAAAATGGTGGGAAAATGGAAGATTTTGGCATTTATGATCAAGGGATACTGGACATTGCAACACAGTACAAGGTCTATGTTATCTTGGGAGCAGAAACAACATGCAGGGCACCATTGTTTACCAAATCATTTTAGGAACATTCTTTCAATCTGACTCAGACAATTTTGGTAATTCTGTTAAATCAGTAAAACAATGAAATTCATCTTGTCCTGGACATAATTCATGTATGATGGATTGCGTTCAGCTTTGTGTCAGTCTAATCAACTTATATTTTATAACAGCTGTTTAGAGGAATCTTCTGAGAAGCTCCACTTAATATCAATATCATCTGGCATCTTACAGTGCATACATTTGCCATCCAAGAAAGGTCAAATGTAAGCACTGTCTTGAATTTCAGCTGTCAAGCATTTCAGCATAGGAATGTTACACATAAACACTCTCTTTGGATGCCTTGAAAGGTTGTGTTCAGCTCTAGGCTTGAAATTATTGCTATGTTCTAAAATAAAATAAAGTACATATTTCATCTTGCTATTCATATACTAGATGGCATCTGGACTTCCTTTTTCTCAAATTTGAAAGCTTTTATTGCTTTTGCCTAATAAAGTTAATAATGTCCATTCTTGGTTGCTGAAACAGTCCAAATAGATTTGTTGCCATGCAAAATACAGCCTATTCATCAAAATGGATCTTAAAGGAATATAAAAACATATAAAGGATGATTAATCTCTTCCTTGGTTCTATCTGATGGTATTAGTGATTGATGAAACATATTGAATTACAGTTTGAAAACTGAGCACAGATTTTGAGTTCTGGTTGCAATCAGTATAAATGTAGACATAGCATTATTTATAGAACCATCCTATCCTGATTCCTTCTACACAGGTAAGGATTACAAAATTCACAAGCATGTGACTTGGGAGGGGGGATTCCTTCCCATGGTAGCTCTTGTTTTGAGAGTTCTTTCTCTGCAATCTTACTGTTTGAGATTTCCACAATGATGTTGGCTAGAGCCATTGTGAATAGCAATCGTATCATTGAGATATAATCATCACTCCATTTCAGGCAAATAGATGTTTCACAGTTCCAAATTAAGTCATTTTAGACTAGCTATAATAATCAAATAATTGATCCCCCCTTCCTAGCTTTTTTTATAGGTAAAGTTTTCACTTTGCTTTCATTGCAATCAATTCATATATTTAGATGAAGAGTATCTTTCTGGCAGCAGAAATTGGCAGTAAAAATAGCTGTTGTTTTGTTATATTTTCTTATAGGTCATGCAGAATAGGAGTATGCAGCCAGATCACACCACATCGTCCGAACTGGTAGCGACGATTTGAAATTGGCCCTGCCCACCCACCCCTGCCCTGCCAACCCGCACCTGTCCTTTTCTTCCCTTACAGGAGCTTCTTTTTTTTTCTTACCTTAATCAGCTGTTTGGCGTGCCTCCAGAGCCTTCCTAATGATCCCGGCTGCCTCCAGTGCCTGTAAATGAGCTTTAAAGAGCCCCACTGTAACGTGATTGGTGTGCATGCACGCACACTGAACCAATAGCAAAACTGGTTGGATTCAACCCCTGATGCAGAAGAAGTAGTTTTAACAGCAACTACAGCAGATGAATAATAAGATATATCAAAATGTCCCAAAAAGGTTGTACAAAGTTACAAGGTGTACTTTGTGATCTTTCTTTAGGTTGCTCAGGACAAAGGGAACTGCTCTTTTCAGAATAACTCAACACCATGTATCATTCCTCAGGAAAAGGAAAATATTTTTCATACAATATTTGCTTTTTTTACCAAGTCTGGGAGGAAAGTACTGGTAAGAAACCCTTATCACTTTGAACAGTGAAAGCCCACAGCTTCCTTCTAAAATGCAATATATGTATATATTTTTCATTGCTGCTAAAAGAAGCTTGAGTACATGAGATAATTTTAAGCTAGCAAAAGATAATTTAGATTAGTATCTTTTTCCTCCAAATGTGTGGGGGCATAAATATCGCAGAAGATATTTATTGTAAATGGAAAAATACTAGCCATACATCTACCAAGATAATAATCAGTTGTGTAAAAAACTTAAAATGTGTGAATATATAAGTAATAATAAGAAGAGGACAGCAGAGGATGAGATGGTTAGATAGTATCATCAACATAATGAACATGATTTTTGGCAAATTCCAGGGGATAGTCGAGGACAGAAGGTCCATGGTATTTCAATGAGTCAGACATGATTTAATGACTGAACAAAAAATTAAACAATAATGCTTTCATGATTTTTCAATTGAAATCTTAATTTTAGATAGTAGTAAGCAATTTCAGCCCTCTAAGATGGACCAAATCAGGAAACCAATTCTATAACAAGACTAAAACTGAAAACTGTTCTAAAGTAACAGAATCCTGCAAATTGCTTGTGTTTTTAGGTCCCTCCCTCTTAACCAGTTGAGTCAGGGAGGAGTCAGCCTGAAAAAGAAAGTTATTATCTCTGTTCCCATGGTTTTTAAGGAATGCTTCTGTCATTTTCATCTAGGTAACAGTTTCTATATATTTGCTTCAAGGCCATCTTCCTAACTCTCTGCAATCATTAATTAGAAAAATATACCTATTAGGTGAGAATAATATGCTTACAACATGAGAAAAGTATTTTGGTTGATGTCAAATTACATGATGAATGTTGAAGCACCCAATAATGAATCAAGTTAACAATGAGAAAATTTGCCTGAGATGGCAGAGTGGTTAAGAATCACAGAAATAGTTCCCATTTAAATTGAAGTTCTGCAGTTTAGATCTGGGCATTACCACTTTTCTGAACTTATTGGGGAAAGAAAAGATGAATGGAATCTAATTCACAGATTTTCCACACACAGTTATCTGATCCTCAGATTTTATGCAGATTGGCTTACTTCCAGGCGCATCAAGGATCAGGACCTTAAGTTCTGATTCATACCCATACCTTATAAGTAAATCCAGTGATTTGAGAGAGATTTGCATCTGGTTTTGAGCATGCAGAAATTGTATTGTTAGTAGAATGTATGTTACATTATAACTGTGAGTCTAATATTAAAAATCTGAGAAAAGCTTTTAAAAGCCAATTCCTTTATAGCTGTGAACAGACTCCAAGCTGAATTTTTAAAGAGGTTGTCAAAAAACTGTCCATTTCAATACAATGCAAGGTAGTTAAATATATAAAGACAAGTGGAAGTTGTCTGATGCTGATTTAGATTTTTGATCAATTTAGGGCTAAGAAGCAGCGGTCTCCAGGGATTTCAGTAGGAGTCTTTGTCCAAAACCTTTTTCATGCAAAGCCTGTTGTTTTTCTCTAATCTCCAATCTAAAATCCTACGTGGATAAACATATGCTTCCTAAAATCTGATCCACACCTGTGATTTATGATAATTTTACTGCATTGTCTAAATTAGGCAATTATGATTAAAGTTATTGATTGGGAGTAGGATGTAGAAGTTATCAATTCCAGGCCCGGGCTTTTGTTTCCCCCAAAAGGTTACCAATGGGAAAACTATTGCACATGTCTTATGCAAACTTATGCAAAGGCTCTCCTAGCCATGACTGCTGCTTGCTCTTTGAGCAGGACTCTTGAGTTCAGGAGAATCTGCAAATTGCGCATAGGGTCTGTTTGGGTCAGTGCAAACCCATCCAGAACTAAAATTCTGGATCCCAAAGCCTTTTTAATTAGATATGTTGTTTATTGTTTTCTTTTTTTTTTCTGATAATGAATTGTTGTGCCAAACTATTTATTTTTTCCTACTTTAAAGGCTGGTCACAGAATGCAGTAACAATATTTGAATTCAGTATGTACAGGAAATGCATCATATTAAAAAAGAAGAAGAAACATGTAGTATGAAAATTCATCCAGTGACATTCTCTATAAAGTACATACAGTAATGTGTGCATTAAGAGAAAAGCACACAAAACAATGTAAATTTGTATTCAGTTTATAAACAAAGTTACAAATGATGATGAAATATGATGGAATAAACCAAAAGTAGGAAAAATGAGAACATAATCAATCTTGATAGATTTGTTGAAGACAGATAACTGAACAAGGTTATTCATTCTTTTCCTTCCCTTATTCATTTGCTTTTATTTACTTGTTATCCTTTAGGATTGTGAAAGACCAGGCAGGTCCTGTTTAATTATACGGTGTAATTTAAGTTCACTAGCAAAAGCTGAATCTTGTAGCATAGATGTGCAAATGCTTTTGAATACAGAGATATTAAAGAAGGTGAGCATCATTTCCTACACTATAATATTACACTATAATATTGCATTTTCTCTACATAATTCACCTTGGAGTTGGATTTAAACTTGGATTACCACTTTATCCTATCAGAAGGTTGGGGTTTTTTGAACAATCTCAGAGGCATAAAATAAAATAAAACAGAAAAGAATCCAAACCATTATGTTTTCCATCTTTCAAGATGCTCTTTAGTTTTAAAACAAATGAGCAAACCAAATAATTCCCAAAGTTAGATTTTGGATTTCAGTATAATTCCATCAATGTAAGTGATAGATTGAAATGTAAGTAATATATAAAATATAAAATGTAAGTGATAGGCTCAAAATTCATGTTCTTAAATGCTGATAGAATTGAGTATAATGTTCAGATTTTTCTGATATTTTACTACTATCAACAATGGATAGAGTTATAGTTTAGCCTACTATGCTAAGCTTGATTTGTGGTTCTTTCTGATGCCTTGCTGAATGCTCAGTGTGTGTTGCACTGGAATGATCTGATGTGATTAGTAAAAGTGTTAGGAATGTATTGTTGCCTAACACGAGCTATTTTCATTAAATTAGTTGAGCTGATTAATTATTTAATCTGTGCCAAATAATTCTCTTGAACTTTGTTGCCCTGATGTATATAAGAGAAGGAAGAAATTATATTTCCATTTCTAAATTGTTAATTTTTTTCCTTAAAAATGATGTATGACTCTGACCTTACTTCACCAGAAGACATTACAATTTTAAAATATAGTAAGGATTACTTTAAAAGGTAATTGCTGGGCCATTTGTGTTAAAGCTCTTTTCAAGAATGATTATAGTGGAAAAATACATATATTTAGACTTGTTATTTTAAACAATGTTAGGATTTATTTTAATCATAAAACTATTTAATGTAATATATAAGCATATTTTAGTAAGTACATACAAATATCTCCTCCTAATTATGATGCAGCAATAATTTAGCTTAAGATGTTCTCTACTGGCAATATTTGGCAGTATTTTACTTTCTTTTAAATGTGAGAATACTGTTTTTGAACATTCACATCTAACTTTTATCTATTTTAAATTTCCCATAATTAAGTGTGTTTGAGAACTGTGTGTTTGAAAATATTTCTTAATTCTCCTTATTTTTCAATATGTAGGATACCTCATCAGTGATTCAGTTTGTAACACGAGCAAAGGTGAGAGTGGACCCAAGCAACCGGGCAATTGAAATACCTAATGCAAATTCTGAACATGCAACAGTAAGTGGAAGAATCTGAAGAAGAATTGTTTATCTTAATTTAATGCTTTAATAGAATGCATTAAATGATCCAACATCTAGCAAGGAATTTGTGGTCAGGCAAAAGAAATGGAGGGAGTGTGCCTTTCTTTAAATGTATTAGCACTGATATTGCTGCCACAAAATTTTCTTACTGTGATAAGTCTAGGAGTGAATGGTTGTCATCGGAATGTTTGCATGCTAGTTCAGCTTTTTTTAAAGACAGAATAATGCATATTTATTATGCACATATCTGCATTAACAAGGTAAATTACAGCACTCACTCTGGGCTTGTTTATTCATTAGGTCTTTAGAAAATCTACTTTGCATCCAGATAGCAGAGATGATAATGTGAAATACACAAGCTGTGTACCAATCCATGAGTTTGGACAAGGCTTTTGCTATGTTGGAAGAAAAGCTACCCATTAAGACAATCCTGAGATAAGGAGGAGACCTCAGAGGTTGCATATTCCATGAGGACCACTTGAACTAGCTTAACCCCATCCAAAATGTTGTCATTGCAGGTTATGGGTCTTTGAGCAGCACCTTAGTGTGAGAAGATGCCCCTCTGATGTGGGAAGACCCAACATTATATTTTTTCTGTTTAAACATTTTACTAGATTATAGAATAAAATACAAAATACACAAGCAAAAAAGAAGATACAGTGGAGGAAAAGGGGAAAGAGAAGTGAGGGAGGAGGATGGAAAAGAAAAAAAGTGTTCTGACTCCCTTTTTTGCAGTAAAATAAAGCATTAACATCAAGCTACAACTTTTTACTTTTCCATAATAATATAAACTAGCCATTTCTATAAAAACAAATCAATCTCATCGGTAAAACCCAAAATCAAAGTTTCATTTTTTCTACCTCAAGCACAAAGTCCATGTGGCAACAAAAGTACTTACATTCTTTTCTTTAATCAAAATGGTCAATTTAGCCATTTCTGCCAGTTCCATCAGTTTTTGTAGCCATTCGTCCATGATGAGAATTGAACTGTCCTTCCATTTTTGTGTGTACAGTAGTCTTGCTGCTGTCAAAATGAATAAGATCAAAGTTCCTATTTTTTTCTCCAAGTCTTTTTTCCATTAAACCCAAAATAAAAGTTTCTGGTTTCATCTTTATATTCATTTTAAGAATTTTCTGTATTAAAATATGACTCTTGGGCTTTCTGCTGAAAAGACAGATAAGAGACAATGTGAGGACTGTTTAAAATATTGAATATTTAAAATATTCATAATGAGAAACAGGCAACCTTAATATTTCTAGGTGCAGAGAAGGCCTTTGACAATTTAAATTGGGCTTTTACATTTAAAGTGCTGGAAGAAATGGACTTTGGAGAGAACTTTAATCAAGGAATCAAAGTGGTTTACATGTCACAGAAAGCCATAATGGTCATTAATGGTGATTTAACTAACTCATGGACATTCAAAAGGGTATGAAACAAGGATGCCCCTTGTCCCCTCTGCTGTTCATCTTGGTGTTGGAAGTTTTAAATAGATATTAGGCAAGATGATAAAATAAGGGGTATAAGTATCAAGAAAGAAGTTTATGATGATGATCTGACCTGAAAGATAATATAGAATATTTGATGAGGAAATTAAATGAGTTTGGTGCTTTAACAGGTTTTAAAATAAGCAAACAGAAAACAATGTTGATTAAGAATTTGCCATCTCAGGAGAGTGATATATTGACTAAAAATTCAGGTTTCAGGATCAAGAAAAAGGTGAAATACTTGTTTTTTTTTTAATAATAGAAGCATTTTTTATTTTTCCAATATAACTTGCACAAAGGATACAATAAAACTGGTATAACATTCCATTTCCA
>JANHFJ010003427.1:94491-106231 GCA_032468195.1 Cerberus rynchops
AATGTTAAAATTTTTAACGTATTTTGTTTTAGTAATAAATCGTAATCAAATTAATGGGTTTCATTTATTTTGGGACACCCTGTATATTGATTAGATATATCAATTCCCTTCCATAAGAGCCCTTGAAATAAAATTCTGCTTATATTAAGTATATAATACTCTATATACTAATTTAAATATAAGTAAGAATTTTTGAAGCTCCTAATTTATGGATACTTAGCTTAAGGATAAACCCTACAAAGTAAACAGTGCTTATTTCTAAATACTTCTTTTAAATAAAATAGCCACATACAAAATTATCACATGCAAAAATAAAAACAACATGAATTTCATACGCTTATGGCCAAAACCTTGTATTTTTGGATAGCAGACCCATTTCACATCTATATTGACAATCTCTTTTGAAGCTTGTTGAAATTGGGTTGCTTTCAGTTTCCAAAGCTGAAAATCCTGCCAGAAATTTTAAGTCACCCAAACTAACTCACTGTATTCTCACACTAATTAAAAAAGATATATGATTTGTTTTAGTAGTAACATTTATTTTTTAACTAATACAACTTCTACAGCCACCCATCTCAATCAATGACCCTGATACAATTTCAAACTATAAAGCAAATAAAATAATAAACAATAACCAAAATAAATATACACATAGCCAAGATACTTGGATAGTTAATTGTAAAGCCAAGAAATGAGCCCTTCAACACAGAGCATCCTAGGCTCGGGAATACCGTAAAGGCTTGTAAAGTCTTATGAAAGGGCAACAAGTTTGAGGCCATTCTAACCTCTGAGGGGAATATATCTCACAAGGCAGAGGCTATGGCACATATGGCCCATCTTCTAATACTTGCCAGTTGACATTCTTTAGCTGACAGGATCAGCATACCCAATCTGCTAGACTGAATTGAAAAATGTATGAATTTAAATAAATATTTTCATTCAAACAAACACTTAAGAATTATTTCTGAATAATATTTTGACTGATAAATCTAGAATGTTTCATAGACAACAAAAATAGTACCCAACTTCTTATGGTACATTTGCAAAATGAATAGCCAGTAGGCCCTAAGTATCCTGTCAATACTTCTGTGGCTCCCAGAAAATCCCTCCTGAATGCCTAGGGGTTTAAATAAAAGAATAACCTGTTTTATTTTTCCTGTTGAGTGGGTTAAGACTTATCTAGAAAAGCTGAATGTACCAGCTTATTCCTTGTGAATTTAAAAAAAAAAATCTGGGAACTTGGCCAGTGCATCATTTTAGCCCAGAGAATACTACCTAGGGGAAATGGCATATTCCATTCCCAAATAGGCTTTAAAATCTGAAATGCCTTCCATGATATGAGGCACTACTAGCTTACTGAATCACAGCATGGACACGTTTGGGAACTGTATATAAAGCTGCATCTGAAGATTTGGAAACTCAGTACAAACTCAGAGCAGCCAAATTCTAGGCATGGAATTATTGGTCAAATAAAAATGATTTAAACTAGATGACTAAAAAGTACTTCCCAACAAAATCATTTGAGCCATAGATTGTCCAATTTCCTCTAGGACTCTAACATATACATTGTTAGCAGAACAGCTAAGTTTATGCAGAAGGCAGTTCAGCTAAGAATCTGTTACATTAAACAGATTGGGGTATTGAGTAAAGGCAATGTATTTGACTATCTGAATATTGACTGTTTGCATTTAACACATCTATATTTTATCATATTCTTTCTAACCTATTTCATTTGAAAATAGACCTTGCATTTTACTTTTATTTTTTAATATGGTTATAAAACTAATCAATCAATATATCTACATATTTCTAAAATGAAACCAATGTTAGTCATAAGTTGGTTTCTGGAGATTTCATCTTCCATAATACTGAGCAGATCAATACTCAGGCAGAGAAAAATATTTGCTTAAATCAGTTACCTGGCACAATCTCTTTTTTCTGTATAATAGCAGGGTAGGCCTAGTGTCTTGATAACTAAACTGAGGTATTTCTTCAGTTCAGATACTTTACTAAATCTCTTCAAGATATTTTCAGTATAGCTATTTACAAAAATGTACTGGCACTCAGTATTCTACCAAGGTATTACAACAGAGTTACAGCACTCAATACATTTTAGCTATTTATCATACCCATTTCCTTTTTGAAATCTCCTTGAATATATATCATTTGATATCATTAGCTTTAAATGAATTATTTTTCCTGTATTACTGTAAGGAACAGAAATGTTTCTACAAATCACATATATTAAAAATTCCAAAATTAGTGCATTTTTTCCAAGAAAAAAAAGGCCTATATTTCTGTGACTCAAGAGTCTTAATCCCAGAAATTTCCCTTTAGTCCATTTATGAAGCTACTATTCAGTAATATATTTTCTAGGACATTATTCTCATGGAACTATAGCAGCAGGAATTAATATCATAAATAGTACAGTCACTATTGGTTAGAAGTTGGCTTATGCCAATTCAGCAAAACAAAGCCTTTTGCGGCATATATGTAGAATCAACTTAATCAAGATAAAGAATGGAAATAACTTGGTACAAATAATAAACTTATTCTTTTTTTATACTTCAAGGTAGAAAACTATATGGCTTAATCACATTACTCATATATGTGCTACAAAGAATGCTTTAAAAAAGAAGAATTCTTATTGGGAAACAAATTTATGAAACCTGCATAAGACTGCACTTTATCATTATACTATATCAGAACATAAGACACAATACATAATTCCCTAGAAAGATATTTTATGTTAAAATATCCCAGTTCACATTTAAAACAAGTAGCAGAAATATAGTTTAATTGCATCTCAGTTAAGCACAAGTAATAACTAAGACATAAAAATCTGAACTAAATCAATCTAATCATAAAGACAAAAAAACCCCACCAAAATAATATTCTTAATAAAAAAATGTAGATTTATCCTGCCATAATTGTTACCAAACCAACAGATTATTTTTTACAGTGCAGTGATAGGATAAAAGACATTTATCTGCTTGCTTGCTGCCTGCTTTTACCTGCTGCAAAAGATGACACTAAAAGGATACAATAAAAATACATCTAAAAACTCTCATGTTCTTTACTCAATTTTTCTCTAATTAAAATAATATATCATGGACATGACTTCCTGCAGAACATTTATTCTATGAAACATTGTAAGCCATTATGAAGGTCACTATTAAAATATTTTCAGCCAGAACAAAGCTTTAGAAGTATCGTTATAAGTTATTATAGTTCAAGGATATGTGTACATTTGTCTCTTTCTGTGTATAAATATATTAAGAAATTTTTTCATTCACAAGCTAAGAATGTTTATGCTGCCACGTTTAATTATAATAAATATTTTCAATAGACGAATGCAAGTTTGATGATAACATGTACAAAACATAACAAAAATTATCCATCTTATACTAGATTCAATGATTCCATTAAAGGTTTTCCATTTCAGACATTACAAATGGATACATTTATACTCTAATGTAAAGTTCTATGAACTTAGCATTTTCAAGATGTTGCAACTCTCATTTACCTTATCACAAAAATTTCACTTTTCCATTTAATAAATAAAAAAATCATTAAAATTTTAAGATTTTGAAATTATTTACATCATTACTTATTAAAGCATAATAAAATTTGGAATTCATAGATGTGTTAGAATTTATTATCTACACTTGAAAAAATATTCAGCGGCAATGGTAGCAAGTTCAAATGGATTTAGTTCTGTAAGGTACATTATTACTGATCATAGGAAGTCAGTTCTGAACAAACATCAACAAAATTCTAATATGTATTTTAATTAGGCCATTTAAAATGAAAAATACCTTCTCAAAAGATAAATTATATGATGTCTTTAGCTTCCATTAACTATCAAAATTAACACAATTTTCTTGCATCCAAAGATTTATACAAAAATAGAAAAAAAGAAATATATCATTAATGATAGTATGGCTATGTCTTCATATATTAACTGTATATCAATGACAAAATCCATTTTGTCACTTAGCTTAAGAACCTATATAATTGCTTCAAAGGAATTCAAAATTACAAAATACTGTACAAAGACCAGATTCCTGTGAACTGTTTCCCATTATCAGATTAATACATATTAAGTCACACTAAACATAAAGTTTACACAATTTAATCTGATAAATTAACTTTTTATTAAACTACCATAGATAAAAGAAAACTAAAAGCAAAATCTCACCTGAAGTCCTAATACTGTAATCTTTTCTGTAAAATTTTAGCCTCGTTTTTCATATTACAAAATAATCAAGATTGATGGTGAAAGAGCAGTTTATAATGGTTCCACTGTCTAAATTTTCAGTGTTACTTGCCATATGCACCAACCAAAAGTGACTGCATGTTGTATAGTGTGTGATAGGATGCCTGTTAAATAAAAGAACTTCAAATTGGTTCTCCTCCTCCTCCATCACTCCACCCAAAATTAGACTATAAGATGAACCTGACTATATTGAATTTCTACCGCAATATGTCATAGAACATTGTATGCAATGATAATCCTTATCTCAATTAAATTTTAACAATACTAATGAATCATCAAAAATATGATTTAAAGAGAAGCAACTGGTTTCAATCTTAGTTTTGATAAATAAAATACTTATTACATGTTAATGTTTTAAAAGATATTTGATTTCTGATTTCATTGCAGCAATAAAGGAAGCTTGTATTAACTATTAATGATTTGTAAAAAAACATAACTGACTATATCAAAATGTAGCAATTTCATGTCTATATCCAATTGTATCTTAAATTATAATATCAATATCTATTTAAAGCTATTTAGGAAAATTAGAACAATTCTACTGGATTTTATTTTCATGCTGAATGTTTAGACACCACACAAATCACAGATAAGGGAAGACCACTGGTAGCTAAATCTGTATTTTAGTAACTGTAAAATTCAAGAATACTTTGCTGAATAAATATGTTTAAACTCCTAAATTAACTGGTCAATAAATTGCAATTTAATATAAATGTCAACATATTTGGACATATAACTATTAAAATAAATGTTCACTTTTGAGGAATTAGTGACACATTGTTTTCAGTGTTTAAAATTCACCATTACCAGATTATAAATTTAAGAAAATATTCTGACTGTCCTGAAATACATACCATTACAATTTAGCAACAGTTACCAAAGCATTTGCTAAATTTGTTATTCGTCTTCTAACAATAAAATTCAACCAATTTTGGTGATTAATAAGGCACCACATATTTCTTCTAATTTCTAAATGAAATTAAAATATTAATATTTTTAAAACACACAAAAAAACCCTTAAGCTTATTCTGTTGAATAATTTGTGTAAAAACAATTCCTCATAACGTTTAAACTTTAAAATTCACTATGTTTACTTTAAAATCTACAGTGTCATATAGCATTGCCCTAATGACTCGTATTGGATACTTCGAAATGAAAAAGCAATACAATACTCCACAAAGTCAACTTTGAAATGAAAAAAGTGGTATCCCATAATGTCAAAACCTATATTATGCATATGCAATCCATTAGGACTATCTAAAATTTGATGCCCTACTAGTCACGGTAGGGTGATTCCCATTAGAAAATTCTGTTAAAGTCTTTAAAGTCTTACTTTAAAAAACAGGGTTGTTATTAATATTATAAACATGATATGGAAGATGTGATTTAATGACGAAGGCCACCAATAACTCTACATATAAACTGAACCAACTCTTCTTGGTTCATTGTTCATTTTATAAACCATTACATACATAAATATACATCCATTTTACTATCTAAGGAACAAAAAATTTTCTCACACAGAATTGATTTTTTATACAAAAAATAGAACTTGATTTGAAAACTTTGTTTCCTTACATCACTTCACAAAACAAATGGTAAATAAAACAGTGATCTTTTCATTTACATACTCTAATTTTAAAACTCACAATGCATATGCAACAGCAACAATACCTTATGACCCAACTGTAACTTACACCCTATTAAATACATATGTTCAGTATCACTGGCATATATGGTTATTATTCAGTTCATCGCTTTCCTGATATTGTCTGATTAGAAGTCCAGCTTGCATTCAGTATGACTATTTAGCACACAACACAATATGGTTAGATAAGAATCAGGAAAAACTTATAAAACAGTTGATGACCCTCAATCAACATGAAAGTGTCATACACTAATTTCTATCAAGTCCAGCATTTGTTTTTTCTAGCTTCCCTGTGGTTTAACTTCTCAGCTTTGATGCTGGGTGGCAATTGTTGACACCACCTAACATCTAGCCTCAGAAACGCTGACTCTCAACTCCCATAGCTACAGTTCCACTATATCTTGTTATAACCAATGGATATTAAATTTTATTGTAGCCGTTATATGGCAAACCCAACAATATTGAAAGAATACCCTCCAAGAATCCAAACATTTATTTAGAATACCTATTAAATTTAATATGACATAGTAAACAAAATCTGCTTAAATTATTTGGCCTTAAATATATTCTTCACCTTAAATCCATTATATTCTTTAATTATTAAATATTTTATATAGAAATTCTTCATTGTGCTTGATTCACATAACTTTTCATCACTTTACATAGGTTGTGTTTATTTATAGTATTTTTGCATTGCCTATATTCCATATTCCAGATGTATAAAAACATCATACAATAAACCACACCAGCTCAAAGTACAATTTCCTTCTCAAAATTATAAAAAACTAAAAAATAAATAGTAATAGGCCAACATCATTAAACATCAAAAGCTGAATAAAACTATTTACACACCTTGGCAAAATGGGAGAAATTAGGGAAATAGGCAAATATTAGGATTGTTTCATCATTTAATAAAGCATTCCTGTGTATGTCTACTCAAAGGTAATGCTAGTTTAATTGAAAGATACTTACCCCCAGAAAGGTATGTAGCAGATTACAATCTTAACATTATATTAAGTATAGTATAGGATTTTTTTTGAGAAATCAACAAAACTGAGTTGTTGGGGTTTTTTTAAGTAAGGTTCTGAAAAAAAGTAGCCTCTTCTTTATATGATAGCTTAGTGCGCTTTATTAATATTTTGAAAAAGACTTATGAACAAACAAGAAATGTTATAGCACTGTGGGAATTTTATATAATATTTATGACACAAACTATAATCTTCCAAAAACAGTACAAGTAATTTCACTTTTTCAAATGAAGATTACACCAGTCACTATTGATACATATGCTCAATTTATATCAATATGAGTTAAAACAGTCTTCCAAAAAACAACATATCTTCAAAGTAGAAATTCAAGTAAGATAATACATGTTTACATTGCACACTTAAATTTTAGTACTGTAATTATAGAAAAGAACCAAAAACACATGGCTTATTGAATAAATTCTGGGTTATTCAGTTACAAATTTTAATTTTAAAAGAACCTTTGTTCATATGGATATTTTGCTGTATTATTATCAGTTGTATTTCCTTGTAACATAAAATACAAAAATGAACAGAAGTATATGCCTTTACAATTAATTCAGATAATGCAAACGTTATACTTAGTTTTAAGTTATTTCATGAATATTAATATAAGTGGTTGTTTTTATGTATCAAGTCTGAATTTAATCACTTCTTTCAGCTTTATAATCCTATAGAATATGAATGCTAATTAATAGAACTTAGGATGCTGAAGTAATGAAAGAAATATCATTTGGAATAACATTTTCAACCTGTCTTCTGAGTTTGTGTCTTAATAAATGCATAACTGTAAAGATTTTTTTTCCCCTGCCAGTGTCTTGATATTCACATAGAAAATAAGTTAGATTTCTGTGATCAGCTTAACTGTTTCTGTACAAAAATAGATTTAAGTTAACTATATACTTTTAAGCTATTCCTTTTTTAGATATTTAAATAGCCTCAATATTTTTAAGTATAAACTATAGAATGAAAACACACACACACACACACACACACACACATTCAGTATGAAAAGACAAAGCAATGCTACGTATTTATTATATACCTATTTTCTATTGAAATACTGGATTCTGAAGAAGTCAGTTAGGATCCGTTTTGCTGCTTTAATATCTATATGGTCTATATAAAGTAAACTGCAGTTTTCAAAATAAAAAATTCTGAGACTCAGATCTAAAAAATTATACCTCAACATATATAAAATATCCTATACTACGTGACTGAAAAGACCCATATTTAGAAACATTCAAATATCTGCTTTGTTAGAACTATAGCATTATACCCTCTGATTTATTTTTAAATATATGGCCTTTAATCTTTCCCGAAAAGCATATTTTAAATGAATTGTATATAGTTACCAAAATAATTAAAATATTATTTGTAACCAAGTACTGCCAGAGCTGAGACAAGAACAGAGAGAAAGAAGAAATATGCAAATTTCACAGCAGGAATGAGAACATCAACTATCCTTACTGTTTCTAGGAAAGAATAACAAAACTATACCTTTTCACTGCTACACAATGTCTACCAATACTGCAATGTAGTGTGGAAATAGTTAACATGAATAACAGGTGATTTCAATTGCTACTGTTTTTATATTATTCTTGGAATGTTTATTTTGTGATGTGTAAGTGCATAATCAGATTATCAGTTTCTTAAACTGATCATGTTTGGCTTAATAAATCATCTTAACTGTGAATTAAATATCAACTTAAACAAATATTAAACAAACTGTTCTTTCTAAAAAAAAAAACTATTTCCCAGTTTTTCTATGACACTTAAAATTCCAGTAAGATGAGTTACATGACACAGCAGTCTGAAAAAAATCCTAGTCTTTAACACCTGTTTTCAAAGAGATGACTTCAAAATGTAACAACTTTGCTATTATACAAATTAGTTTAGCATAAAAGCAGATGTTTACTTTTATGTTGTAATATATCTGTAATGTTTTCATTATACTATTATTCAGAAGTTTCCATCTCTATTAATAAAAAATAACAGAAATATTAAAAGTAAATCGTATTTTAAAACATAGTTTTTCAAACTAGAAAAAAATGCTAGGCTTTCTATTCTGTCAATATTTAGCAACTTTCAAAACCAACTTCTTAAAAACGTAGTTGACAATCCAAATACGACTTTTAATAATTTCTAAAAAATTGTCAAAAACAGATTTCACTAAATAGTACTGATTTATATATAAAACACTAAAAATTGTATTGTGTTGAATATTAAGTTGCCTTTTTAAATGCCACATATAACTAAGATAATTCAATTTTTTGAAATAAAAATTTAGAATTATTTTAAAGATATGGTATACCTATCTTTTATAAAAGATAGCATACTTTAACTTAATTATAGATACTACTTTTCTCAATTTTATATGTTAAGAACCTTTATATTACATCTATTAAAACAAACTTTATAGAAACAGTGAGGGAAGAAAACAAAAACATCAAGATTTATGAAATTTATTTTTTGTGCAAATATTGTTTCTCTAATATATTAGTGATAAAAAGCTATAATACATCTCATAAAAATTCTCAACATTCAATTACATGGGAGCTTGCAAAAATCTCAGCATTTTTCTGCCACATTAAAAATATTGTACTGTTTTTATCTAATTCTATTGAAAACAGCAGGAGAGTAACTGTGGTAACAATATGTTAAGCATTTTTCCAAAGAATCATAGTTCAATAGCTTTTCCTAAAGCTAAGTTAAATATTTGTTTGGTTTATCATCTATACATTTCGAAGTAGTATCCATATGTAAGGCCTTCTTTTCCCAAATCATGTATCAGACTTGACTTATACACTGACAAAACAGGCATCTTGGTTTATGCTTAGGACAGAATACACTGATTACTGCCCCCACCATATATCTTTGCATCATAACATTTAACTCCATGTTTACTTTTTTGGGGTGATGCTAAATATGGCAGCCAATAAGCTTTTAAAAATCTCAATATTCTTTTAATTCACTTGTGATTTAAAAAACAAACAAACCAGTCTGGGTATATTAGTTCCAACTAGTTTTTTTAACCTGTAAGCCACAATAACTCTAATTTGATTAAAAATTGAATGGAATATTAATACCTTACTAACTGTATTATGGGTACTCCTGCAACATTAGTCCTAATCTCTCCATTGCTAGATATATACATCATTTCCTTATTCAACCTATTATTTTCAAATGCAAACATTTGGAGGAAAATTCTTCCAAAATAAACAGCTAAAGGTTCAGAATTGGTACTTTTTTCAATATTGATTGAACTATACTGTTCCCTATATAGTCTATACAACACATTCAAGAATATTTCCTGTTTTCTAATATACAAAAGTTACACTCAGTCTAACTTTGTTTATACTTACACATGTATTTCAAATTAAGCCAAGTAATAGACACCATTCCAGTGGACACCACAGAGTTCACTCTAATCAATTCAGTTTCTTGCACATGGACATAAGCTGAGTAATCACTCTTCTTTTACACATGAAATAGAGTAACCTTAAGGTTATCTAGGTACTGAGGTAGGTTGTATACACATCTTTTAAGAATTCCTACTATGGCCTAATGGCTTTAACAATAAATCTACCTAAATATATACACTGACATTAGATTTTAAACTACTGTTCAAAGTTTAAAGAAACAGCTTTAACTGTTTCTTCAGTCAATAGAATATTCAAGTTCATAATTAGAATAGCAGATGTTTGGCTAGAAAAGCAAACATTCTGACAATTCAAGTCTCAGAAGTTAACCTCACTTATTAAGGTATGTGTGTGTGTGTGTGTAAATATAAATTTATTAAGGTGTGTGTATATAAATATATAAAATATAAACTGAATATATAGCAAAGCACAATAAGATCAGGTGACTGGAATTCTGCAAACAGCAACAACAGTCAGGAATTAGATATTCATATTTATATATAGGTATCTTTTCATTTATGATTTTATTACAAACTTTTACGTTTCTTATGCTGCATAATTGAAAGTTAACAATCTGTTAATTACAGCCAATTTATGAAGTTTGATGCAAATAAATATTGCAGAGATAATGCATATATTCAATAGATAAATACACTTTTGTGTTTGATCAGGGAAGTACAGAAAAACTAGATAAAAACTACAAATTTTACTTTTGGAAAATGAATAACCTATCCAGTGATTTGGTGCCCTCTATAAAGGTTTGACACATTTTCTTAAGGTAAGAACAGAATCAAACCTCACCATAATGTATATACACACATACTGTACACACACCTCTACACAAGTTGAAAGCAAAACAGGCTTTTACAAACCTTCAGCCTCCTTCATACCCGAACATCCGAATTGATAAACTGGGGGTGAAGGCAAACGGGATATAAATGCTACAGCAGTCACATTCGTACTGTCATTATGTGGAACAGCTCTGAAAGCCAGGCTAGATCTGGCTGAGAAGGAAATGCTTCGGTTCAGTAACGCGCGGGGCGTCTGGAGCAGCTCAGTTCGCCAGCAAAGGGCAACCTGCTGAATCTTAAAGCGCCAAATCCTCCGACTGAGACCTGGAACACCGATGGAGTAACAAAAGCACCGCGGATTTCAACAGATGGGTCAATCCGGCCATGTCAGTGTTGCTCCCTCACTCTAGAAAGTTATGGAGATCAAGTTGAATTAGCGATCTCTCCAACACTCCCCGCCACCGTTTCTTTGCAGTCCTTCCTTTTCCATTTCAGACCAGATCCTATACTTTTCTATAGGTCCTGGCAATCCCTCTCGCCGAGTAGGTCTGACACCAACCAAGAGGACGAACAAG
>JANHFJ010003427.1:140790-153882 GCA_032468195.1 Cerberus rynchops
TTTGAAACAGTTTACAATTCATATCATATCAGATATCATAGCAATATCCCCAAGTAGTTTACTTTTTTCTCAATCTTAAAACCACTTTTCTTCATCAATTATGTTTGATCTTCCAGTTTCATATTTTTGTTAACATCTTTGTCAACTCATTATTCATCTTAACCTGCTAAAATCCTTTTATTTTCCCATTAATATTCTACCTCTCATGGATCTTCCAAAATTAGCACCAAATCATCATCAGATACCCTTAACTTATGAGTTTCTTTTTTAATCTTAACTCCCATAATTCTCTCCCCTTATTTTATATCTCTATTCAGCACCTCTGGAACTAAAGTAAACAAAAGTGGAGACAGAGGACATCCTTGACTTTTACGTTTTGTTTTGTTAGTTCTTCATGTACAAGTATTTGTGGTTTTTGAAAAATATAAGTTGATTTTACCCATTCAATAAAATTATTTCCAAGCTTCATGTGTTCCAGAACTCTAAACAAAAAAATCCAGTTCAAATTATCAAAGGCCTTCTCTGCATCTAAGAATATCAATGCTGCTTGTTTTTCATTAAGTTGTTCCAAGTACTTCAAAATATCCAAAACATTTATTTTATCTTGCAGTTGTCTTTTAGATAAAAACTTGCAATGATCTTCAGGAAAAAGTCCTGTAAAATTATCTTTAACTTTTTATTCAAAATGGTAGTAAACAATTTATAATCAGTATTCAATAAAAATATTTATTGTTAAAGTCATATCTTGTCTCTGTTTAGATATTGGTGCTATACTAGCCTCTTTTTTGCTATCAGGAATCTTTCCATTCTGTAGAATAATATTCATCATTTGTGTAATGATTGTAAAAGCTCATTTTCAAAACATTTATGGCAAGAAGCTGGCAATCCATCTGGACCAGATGCTTTTTGTGTTTTAGTGTTTTTAATAGCTTCACAAGGTTCTCATATTGTTAAAAGTCAATTCAAATTTTGTTTCTGATTCTCTATAATCTTTGGTAAATACTTTTTTCTTTATTTTGCATAGTTCATTTTTACTCATTTATTTTCAACTCTCACTTTTAACATAGATAATTGCTTCTGTAAAGCTTAGTTTGGTGAGTAATAGTTGTCATCGCTTGGATTATTTTAAAATTATTTCTCCCTTTTTTATTTCATTCAATGTGATTTATACTTTCTCTTGGCTTTTAAATTTATTAGGTATGTTGTATAAAATATCTTCTTACAAAGCTTTACTTGTAACCATCCTTACTTCTGTGCCTTTATTAAGATTATTCTAAACAAAAAATCTTTTAACTTTTTTTAAAGTCTTCCACAATGGTTTCCTTTTGTAACAATATCTCCTTCAATCTCACCTAAACCATATGTTCTTTCTTTTCGAAGTTAAATTTATTGTATTCAAAGTAATGGTAATGGTAAAGTTTCCACATTATAAACATTATTAGCCAAAGCCTTAGACATCTTGAAAAAGATATTTTTCTGTCTTTCAAATTATTTTGAACCACCGTATTTATATCTCCATGTATCAACAAGCTACAAATTATCCACTAATTTAAAAAAAAATTGATAGTTTGCCCTGTGTATTTTTAAGAAGTTCTGCATTTTTATAGAAAAACCATTTCATTCCAATCTCCCAGGAAACATCAATTTTCATAAGAAAAATCCAATAATTTCCCCATAAGTCCTTTGTAAAATGCTGTTTTATCTTCATTCAAAGGCACAAATTCACAATATTAAAGACTTAGCCCCCTGTAGTTTATGTCCACCCCAATTTATCTGCCATAATCATCAGTCAGCGTAGGTTTGAACTTAGCTGAATATATATATTTATTTATATACAACTCAATTTTTCCTTCCTGCTAAAATAAATTCTTAAGCCAGATTTCTGTGATTCAAATATTTTATAACTTTTTTTTCCCTAATACAGGTTTCTTTTAATCAGATTGTGTCTTGCTTCACCTTTTTCGGATAATGAATTTTATTTTTTCTCTTTTTGCTCCATTTATAGTCTATGTTCAGAATTTATAATCCATGGTTAAGCCAAAATTTTTTAAAAGTCAATGCCTGTACATAGAATTTTCACATTCTTGTCTTCTTCTATCTGTTGTGATATATTTGTGGGTTATGTGTATTCATAAAAAATATTTTCTGCATAAAATAATACAAGACTCCATTTATGTTAAGTATATTTGACGAGTTTATAATATATTTTCTACAAATATTCCCAAACACACAAAAGATAGGCACTTTACATACTTATATAAAGAGTAATTATTAGTGGAAGGAACAAGGGCAGATGATCAAAGCAGCATCAGCTAGTTCAATTCAAGTTTCACCCCTATTGTACTTGCAAACAAAAGGGGCAGAGCTTGTGTTGTGATGGTATAACAGAGTTTTTGGCATTTTGACAACAGTGATGGATCCTGCAGACATCTCCATAATTTACACAAAATGTTGTCTTATTAGGAATAATATTAGTTCTTAAAAAACATACCAAAAATGCAGAATTTATCTTTCAAAATCCTTGATGTTTTTTCCCCTTTGTGTTAATGTATTTTACAGATTTAATGAACATAAGTATCTCTGAGGATACCTGGCATAAGCAGAAAACAAAGACAGAGTGTTTGAAAGGAGAAGAGGTAAGGTAGTATATTTTATGCTGTTGGTATATTTCAAACTGAATTATTTTTAGTAACAAGAGACAAATCGAAAAGCTATGAAACGGTTATTTCACCTTTAAACATATGCCTTTGCTTTATTTTCATTTTAATAATAACTGGCAATCATTTGTGAAAAACAGATGCGACAGAGTAATAAACATTGTCAATGAGTGTGACAGATAGAAGGTTGGCTGTTTTAAACTAGAAATGCAAGTATTTAATGGGCAAAGAAGACTTGATTGAATTCTCATGCTGTCAACAATTAAGATAAACTGTTGGAAAAATACAGTTTAGAAAAAGGGAGGGATTTAGCTATTTTATCCAAACCATTATCCCATTGTAAATTTTTCTACTCTAGAAGAGAATTTTCATGTTTCCCCCCTCAGGAATCACAGGGCAGAAAAATGAGTGAACATCATCATATTTTAATCCTGTAGGCATGTAAGTGGAGAAGAGTAATTTAGATCAGAAAATTAAGATAGATTGTTTTCCTTTCTGGATTAGGGCCCTTTGCAATTAGATTGAATTTGCAGGTCTTGATTATGCTGAGCAAAATTTATGAAATAACCATGGAGATTTGAAGATGGTTTTATGATCCCTGCTCCACTCTCAATTAGTTTTCTCAAAACTAGACAAACCTAAGTGCAAAGCTTGTGAACCTTGAAAAACGGATAAATAGGATTCTATCCAGTATATTTACTATTTCACCAACATATTTTTCAAAGCCTTATTTAAAACTGATGCAGAATTTTACCTTCAAAAGTCACTGTAATTTCTGCATTCTCTGTTATTTTAATCATTCATTTTATCTAATCAACCAAACAACAAATTAGTTTGTTACAGGAAAGTGAAGAAATTATTGGTATGGGATTTTAGATGTTCCTCCTCAGCAATATTAGCAGCACTGTTATTGCTGGAAAGATTCACACTCTAGTTATTATTATGCAGATGAAATTGTTTTGTGTCAGAAAGTAGTTTCTTGGATATGCCTATGCCTACGTCTGAGTATGTTCTTCTCTCTCTCTCTCTCCAGTCCTCTCCCTCTCCCTCTCTCTGTCTATCTTGCTGATTTCTCTATCAGTTCATTAGGTCTTACTATTATATTTAAAAGTAGATTATGGATGCACTGTGTAGTAGATATTATCCAATGGAGGTTGAAGAGCAGAACTTCCATATATGCTCATGATCTTATCCAAAGGCACCACTTTAATTTATGTTATCCGATCTTCTACCTTGTAGTAAAATTATGGGTTGTTGTTTTTTATAAAATGTAGATTACTATACCTTTCTGTTGTTTTGTTAAAATAAAATAAACTTCACAAGGGAACGTTGCTTTCTCTATAAAATCTTTGACCTCTTAGTTTGCTAAGTTGTATAGAAATGTTGTAATTGATTCCTATAATCTAAACATGGACAGGAGTTACCTGTCACAAACATATTGGGCAAGAACTTTGTAATGGAGTGAAATGTTTCTTTGTAAATAATAGAATAAGACTACAGTACTGTAATTCAAAGATTAGAATGGGTATCAATACGAAAGTCCTTAATTTAGCAACCATTCAAAGTCATGACAGACCTTTATACACTTACAGTCCATTTTGGAAATTCCAAAAGCCACTCCACTGCATGACTACACATTGAGCACTCAGCACCCAACCTGCATTTACAGTGGTCTATGGCATCCACCATGTTATATGTCATTTTTGCCAAAAGCAGGCATTTGCTTCTACTTTTTTGGGCAAAACTGGCCCATAGCAAACAATTGAAGTGTTTGCTTAAGAACCACCACAAAATAGTCATAAAATTACATGGGTGACCCACTTTATGACTATTGTGACTTACGCTCCATTATTGTTGAAAGTCAAGGATTACCTGTATTGAAGATGTATAGTCATATCTATTTTATATTTATTTTGTAGAATTACCTATCCCAGTTTGGAGAATGAAATTTTATCATAGTTTACCATGTTAGATTTTTTTCCTGCCAATATTATAAGCATCAAGATGGCCTAATTATACAAAAATAATTTCTGCTGGAAAAATATTGTTAAATTAAAAGAAAAATTTCTTCAACTATCTATTCTCAACATAACTCTGAATTTTGTTAAAAAATGCATTTTCTAAAATTAATATTATAGTATACTGTCCCTCAGGGCAAATTTTGTATAGGATACTTTAAATTAGTGATGCTTCTACTAATAGGCATTATTGTACTTAATTTGGAATATCCTCTTCTAGGAACATCAGTATTTGTGCTGCTATCTATATACTACGATATACTACTTATAGAGTTCATCCAAAACCCAGGACCCTGTGGGATTGGGATTTGCCAAATTTGTGTCTGGTTCAGTAACATGATGGCTACTTGACAACATTTCCTAGAAACTTGTAGGTTGTATAATGCAAGGAAGGGGTATATCCCCATTGTCTTTTCACCTCCTCATGGCCCCTGTTCGTAATAAATTGGTGGGAAATCCTGACAAGCAAGCAGCTATTAGCTGCTTTGGAACCAACCCAAAATTTGAAATCTCTTTATGATGGTGCCCAGTGAAAAAAGAACAAGAAAGCAACTCGGCTCATTGCTAGCAAAGTAGAGCTGGCTGGGGATGCTGGCTTTTAACAGGTGAGCCTTCTTCCTTCTCAGAGGGAGGAGGCCCTTTGCACAAGCCAGAATAGAGAGAGGATTCACAGTTCCTTTTGTTCCCCCTCCCAGCAAAAATGGAAAATAGTTCAGAGGAGGGGGGGAGGCTTCATCAAGGCTATTTTTAATATAGACTTAAGCCTATATTATATGTGGAAAGAAGAATAACTTAATGGATCATGGGCTATCTAGTAAAAATATATTAGATGTACAAGTACTTTCTTTTGTAAAACATTATCAATAATGTCTTTCATTTCCTTCACACTTTGTCTAGTGTGTATTTGTTTCTTCAGAAAAACAGCAATTTGTATGAGCACTGATATAATAAAGTATGTCAATCTTTAACTATCCATTCTTCAAACTTATCTCTTGTCAGTTATTGGAAAATTGCTCCTGTCTTATACTGAATTTTCCTAGGGTTAGCATTTAGATTTAATAGCTAATGTAAAGACTTGAATGTTCTAGTGTCCCTGTGAGAGGCACATTGATCAGTAACTATTCATAACTGTCTACTTTCTGGGACGGATAAGTAGTTACTTAGATATGCTGCATCCTAACAAAATGAATACTGTACAATCATTTCCTTACAAAAAAATTGAAACTCAAAAATTCCGCTTACATCTGTCAGGCATAACAGCACAGAGTTGTTTTAATTGTTACTGTGAGTTTGTGTATGTTTCTACTGTCACATATTCCTTTTTTAATATATATGTGGCTCAAAATGAAATATGACAGGGATGAGCAATGTTTAAATCTCCGGTTGAAGTGAAGCTGCAACCCATTATAACCCTCCCTCCCTTCCTTCCTCCCCTGAATGAATTCTGGGCAGTAACCAGAAATAAAATATAATCAAACTATTTAAATCCAGTGCAAAAAAAATTTGAGTCAAGTCCCTTAAAGATCACATTGTTAATGTACCAAACAAAACCACACCTATGCCAGAAGTCCATCAATATCCTGATCCCAGTACCTGATCTTAATAGTCTTCTGCAAAGTTAAAGTGATTCCTCATGAGAGATAGGCATGCTTCCTGGAGCCCACTAGGTGACACTGATTCACTGACAGGATTTGGGGCATGCTGTGCCAGAATCAGAGTTAGGAGGACCTGTCACCATGTCTTTAAAGAGCTTTAAAGGTGACACTCCACACCTTGAATTACCCTGGAAGTCTACCATAAACCAGTGTAGCTTGCATAACTGCAGGGCATATTGTGGCATAACTAATTTGGCATGTGCCACTGCATTTTGAATCAGATAAAGTTTTTACATGCAGCCCTATATAGAGCTCATTGTTGTTGTTAGTTGTGAAGTCATATCGGACCCATCGCAACCACATGGATAATGTTCCTCCAGGCCTTCCTGTCCTCTACCATCCCCCAGAGTCCATTTAAGCTCATGCCAGCTGCTTCAGTGACTCCATCCAGACACCTCATTCTTTGACTCCCCTTCTTTTGCTCTCAGTCGTTCATAGAACTCATTTCAATAGTTTAATAAAGAAGTATGATGATCATAAACTGTGTCCCCCAACCTTAAGATCAGCTAATGTGTGATTGTGTACAAGCTTTCATGGTCATAATCTAGTCCTTGGGCAGATCTATAAGTCCAGGAGGACCCCAGGTTGCACACCACCTCTTTCTTGCAGAATGTGACCCATCCAGTTAATGATGGAAAACACTAGATACAGGAGATCCTAAAAACTAAAGCCGATCAGTCTTTTTTATAAATGTATGTATTTTATCAACATGAATAAAATAAAAAATAGAAAAAGGAATATATAACACTAACAAGAACAAAAATTCTTGTGTACAAAAAAGGGGGGGACCCAAATATCAAATAGATCTAATGTTGAACATAAAAATCCCACCTGGCTATATGCTGAAAAGTAAATTTTAAAAATCGATAAGTTCTCCTTCCCTTACATAATGGGTCTATTGTGTTAAATAAATATTCCAGACGAGGAAATCTCTATCTACAGAAAAGAAAAAAAAATCAACAAGTTAGCCCAAACTTTATCCTAATCTTCAAATCTCTCTGCTAACCACCAGTGGTTATGAGTTCAGTACATTATAATAGTTTAAACAGGTCATTTAAGGATATCATCCAGTATACAGAGAAATGTTTGCTCCAGGGTTAATCCCACTAGGTAGACTAGACCAAAAGATTGAGATTGGCTGTAATAACAGGACCTTGCAAGTCTGATCATGCTATATTTCCCTTCCCTATTTATACTATATTGAAGCAGGGAGGCACCAGTTTATCCACTTCTGAATATTAACATGTTTCTCAGGGGCCATGGGGCCATTAGTATCTCCAACTTGCAGACATCCATCTTCATAGGTAGTGTGTCCCATGAGAAGATAACATTGAAACAGGCAGAGACCATATTTTACTTGGGTTTAACTTTAGCTACTTCTGCCCAATCAAAACACACATTGTCTAGGAATCAGGACAATATTGCAATAGCACCTCCAGCATGGCCCAGCAGGAATTTCAAACCATCTTCCTTAGCAACTTTGAATGACCTTCCTTAGCAGCTTTGTGTAAATATTAAAAGTGCAGGGAAGTACTGCCAGGCCATTAGGCCAACCTCTTCTCCCATGCACCACTGGATGGAAGCAGCTGCTATGGAAGTAGCAGAATCATTGCTGCACAGTACACAAACCCAGAAAGAGACCTGCCAGTGGATACCATGTTGATTTTGTTAAAACTGCTGAGGGATATAAGAGGACTATCCAGGTCCTGACAAGATAGGGGGTGTACTTCAATCATTTTCAAGGGTCTTGCAAAGAGGTGTTGACCTTATCCAACATCCAGGTAACCATCTCCTCATAGGCTTTCTGTAGAAGCCAGAAGGATTGAGCACACAAGTGGCAGAGGACATCCTAGATATCTACTTCATTAGGGGTTATAGGGCAAAAAAAAAAAAAAAAACCAGTTAACATAGAGCGACAGCTCCTGAGTTATCTCCTGGACTCTAGCCATGTGGAATCAAGAACTGAGTGAATTGCCAACAAAGCAGATCACAGCAGCCAGATGGAGATCTTTAAATTGGCTTCTCCCCAAAATGAATTAGCCATGCTTAAAAAAGAATGTTGAATGACAGGATGCCAATGCAATAAGAGAGAAGTAAACACAGTTTGCTTCTCTTATCATGGTCAAATCCATTTTTTGTCTCCCTGCAACAACACTCTAAGAATTGTTTCTGTTTCTTCAATTCCCACAGATGCTTGGTAAACCAGTAACTCTTCAAAGTTTGCCACCCACCATCTTTCTAGGTAATTAGGCTGCTTGTCACCATTTTTGTTCTTAAAATGATTATTTGGGACATTTGATCAGGATATGCCTTTCTTTAAGTTAAATCTATTCTTCCATGTTCTTGCAAAGAATTAGTCTTGTCAGAGTCTCAGATTCTGCCCTGAAATAGATGAGTCCTCTATTCTAGCAGTAATAAATATCCACTATGTATCCTATCTTCCAAAGATATGTGAATACTCTTTAATCAGACATGTATCTGCAGCAGCAGATCTTAAAATATTGAAATTATAATGACAATAATCTCATGGTACAAAATAGTTAATACTGTAAATAGCTAGAGAAGGGATACTATAACTTGGATTTAATCTTTTAAATATTGTTAGTGTCTGGATTCTTGATTGAATGCCCAGCTATAAAAATATACCAAGTCAAACATTCTGTTTTTTAGATTAATTATAAATGAAACTGGAAAGCAATCACCCAATTCAAAGTTACTCCAGCATGTAGATTCATTCTTAGAAAAGTCCAAATCTTTGTTTTCCTGGATATGAGTGTTTTTATTATTGGCCATACCCACCATACCCTCAGTATAGCCAGTAGGTACAGTATCCTGGCAAACATCTTATGAATTGACCATATCACAGTCAACTTTCCAAGTATATGCTTTCCCTCACAAATGGTTGAAGATTCGTGCATTAGAAATGATAATATAGATTAAGAAGCCACTAAATATACATTTTAGAATCACTCCTTAAAATATATTCATTGTTGTAAGACTGGGTGCTTCTTGAAGTGAATATTTTCCTCAGGCTGAAATCATAGATTTCCTCCATGTGTGCATCCATTCATACAGTATAAATTGTGCTACCACTGTTTAAATAGGTGATGGTTTGTTGCCAAAGTGAGTGAACCAAGGGCAGCTGTCACTGTCGTAATAGAGACCACGAATTATCAAAGTGGTTATTTGCCCTGGGTATACCATATTAGGCAGCTGAATATGTGAAAATCTGTTTTAAATTCCCATATTGTCTCATTATGTTACTACATTGAGCATTCAGAGGCTTCGTGGGAATTTAAAATGATAGCTCCCAGCCAGCTTTTGACTGCATTTTTGCTACCCCTGCCAAGAAAACCTGGCAACCTCAGTAGTGGCCCACCAGGGCACAATTTGTCCAACACCCCTTAAGCCTCAGTATCCACAATTTATTATTAAGATAAATCCTGTTTCTCTAAAAATATCTTCCAATTCCTTAATTTAAATCATTCTTTTGAAAAAGTCACATTCATTGTAAAGGATGACTTTCATTATAACATGTAGGCAAATTTTGTGAATTTTAGACGAACAAGTATAATTAATTATCTGTACTACAGAAATGGTTCAAAACCATATAATAGAAACAAGGAAATAAAATGGCTGCAACGATCAAAACATTACTCAATTTTTAAAATGCAAAGCTTTGAAAGGATATCAAATATTTCTGAGAGTAAAGTACAGGGCAAAGAATTAAACTTCATATCTCACCAGTGATTTCCTTCTACAATCTTTTTAAAGGTGTATTCATGTATTTAATATATCTCTTATTAATAGTAGTATTTCTACCAATATCCATTTTTATGGTATTTTATTTGTTTTTTTAAATTGTTTTAATTACTGAGATATTCCGTTTTTGTTTTTGATATACAATTAGATTGGGGAAGTTTATAAATAGTAAAAAAATAACATCCATTTGGGACTTTCTCTTCTTTTTAAACTTAAAGAGTAAGAGGCACCCACCAAGTCTGTAAATGTTTTGTTGAGACCTTAATGTCTGACAGTCTTCTACTGTATGTGTCCTCTCCCTGTTTGCAGTTTTCCTTAGTTTATCAAGGAATTTCAACAATGAATGATGCAGGAGCTAGAGCCTTGATAGCCATGGTTAGCCATAACAAACAAATGATAGAATCAAACCCAGCTCAGAGCTCATGACAGTATGGAAGAAAACTTTTTGGAGTCATTCAGAAAATGTGGAAAGTATTCTGAAGCCCTAGACGTGTTCTAGCAGAAGCTAGTTAGCATCTACCAAGAATGCTTTAATTTGAATTTCTACAAATGAAATAAACAGGTGGTTGGAGAAGATGCTCTATAAGCCCCTTCAAAGAAGATACCATCTATACCCCTTATGTTTCTTGAAATAGTTAAATGCCCACAATTTCATGTGTGACATGAAAAATTAATTCCTCAACGTCATAGTCAAAGCAGAAATAATACAATAGAATTTAAATTACTGAAATGTTTAATTATCATGTTTGCTGTTGTCTTAAGATATTTCAACACAGTTACCAGACAAAATTCTTAATCTATTCTGATACTTTTCGGTGGTTTAGATACCCTTTTTAATTGCAGAAGTCCATCAGTTACCCACTGGATATTGGGAAATTATTTAAATAATGTACTCTATTATAGTTGGATTCATAAACTCTGTGAATTTCTTAACATATGACACAGATTGTAAGATTATATACATACCTTAAATGCAGGTATAAAAAGGGTAAAGTAGTTCTGAAAATATAAAACAAAAAAGACTTCATTCAGAGACTAAAAAAAACAAATTTTTGAAAGTTGTAAAATAGTTTATGTGATAATTTTCATGACATTTCTCTTCGAGCAATATTTTTTTGTTTACTTATCAAGATTTTAATCCATATGTTTTGCATAGGCCATCCTGCCATTCCTTCCCTATGCAGTTAAAATATTAAAATATAGTCAGTCTGTGTGCAAAAATGAAGGTGATGGGGAAAGAAACCTTGAAATCCACAGCAAAGATTAGTAATATCTGAAAGTGGTTTAGGATTCCTAGTGGGATTTCTCCCTCTTTTAATAACAAAGTGCAAAGGGAAAGAATATGCACAGCTTACTTGTCTTCTTATTTCTTTTGATCTGAAAGAACAATCAGATAAGGGTGATTTCTGAAGACAGTTGCCCCCAGTGATAACCATCATCATCAACAGGAGGCATTCAGGTATTGTCACTGGAGCCTTCCATGTTCAGAGGAAGGGTATTTTATCTTTTTATAGTTAAAAACTACTGCTGGGTTTTCTGTTTATACCATACATGTGGGTGATGAGTGTGTAGACGTAAAATGAACTTTAAAAAGGAATAAAGTCTGAACTTCAGAGACTGTGAGAAGGAAATCATAATTTAAGGTTAAGGTAGGAAATCTTATGCGCACACAAAAAATGCCCATGTCCAATTATGGAATAAATAAACTAGTGTTATGCAGCACACAAAATACCTTATCCAGGGTTTAGCTGACATTTTTTTCTTCTTATCTCAAATGTAAAAAGAAAAGTTGAATTCTGATTGATATTTATCTATAGACAAGATGTAGTTTGTCAAAAGTTAGTGTCAGTTGAACTGTGAAAACTGAACATAGAAAGATTTTGCCAAGATAACAGAATATCCTCATAATAGTGTTATGCAGGATACTTTCCTTGTTATATAGTCACAGTATTAGGCATAGTTTTTCTACAAAATTATATGCAAAAGGTAATTGGATTTTGTGTTATGATATGTATTGTTTATCTTACTCAACTTACTACTTCAAAGCAGACATGCATTCCATTAATAAAAAACATTTAGCATCTAAATATATATTCCCACAACATTTATCTGAATAATCAGCCAGCCAGCCAGCCAACCAATCAGACACTTTATTACAGTCAATAACTAATAAAAATATTTTTAATAAAACAAACAAAATTAACCCATAACATCAGAGACTGTTGATAACCATATGTGGGTGAAACTTACATAACATGTAGTAGAATTTTGTTACTTTTACAGAAAAAGATTTATCCTAGTTATTTAACAAATAATCAAGTAAAAATTATTGTAGCACCCTAGAGAATTAATTTAAAAAGGACCAATCAGATTGTTGACAATTGTCTTTGAAAACTCTCAATCAGAAGACCATGGGCAGTATCGAGTTTTCTAAGGGGAACCAACCATATCTTGAATGAATTAGCCTTCATGCAACCATGTTTTGAGTCTGGATGTAGCTGCAGAGCTCCATCACTACCATCATATGTTAGATTATATTGGAATGGCTCGGCCGACAAGTGGCAGTATGGCAGTACATGGCTTAGTTCACATCACAATGAAATGGAAACGTATTAAGGAGATATGCAATTCAATTAGACAATATCACAGAATTAAAATATTGAAATGTGCCACAAATGTACATATTTTCCTATGTACCATTGCCTGCCCTCTGCCTGTTTCTTCCTTCTATTTCTAGTTCTGATGGCACCTAGTTTGTCTACTTTAAGCTTTCCTCTCACCCTCCTTTTGCTGTAATTTAGTTCCAAGGTATTTGTCTTTTTTCTTATCTCTTTGGGACCACCGGAGCCATTACTCCCTCCTTCACTCTTTTCCTAAACCTATTTCTTTGTTTGTATCTTTGTTTAAATTCTCTCTTTTTCCTTTTTAATATCATGCCTCTTTTTTTTTGTATCACTCTGTGGATTCCCCTTTTTATTTTTATACCAATATTTTTATTCA
>JANHFJ010003427.1:248065-259527 GCA_032468195.1 Cerberus rynchops
CACTTTCATTGCATACCACTAGAACACAAAATCAGATGTATGTACTGCTATACTATTGTATAAGATATAGGTAAGATATATTGCCTTGATATAATTGTAAATGGAATTTTAGGGAAGAAAGGGATACAACAAAGTTTCAGTATTAGATTTTTGCAGGTTTCAATACAAACTGACTCATTCCCATCTCTGGGAATCACAACAGGATTATGTGTCATATTTGGCCAGATAGTGAATCCTAAAAAAACTGTTTGCATTGGACAATGTTGTGGTGTTACAACTAGAAGTGAGATGTTCACAAGGATTTTGTGCTATTTCTATTTTGTAGATAGGTGATTTGTAGCAATGTAGTCAAGCAAATTCTTAAAAACAGGTACTAGTTATAGCATCTGGGATTGGTTTTTTTTGGTGTGTGTGTGTATAAATTTTAAAGTGAGGAGTTGAAGAAGAGCAATAACAAGATAGACTGGCAGATCTATCTTGAAAACACAAAGGAAAATTAATCAGTTTACCCACTCACATGCTTTGAGTGAATTCTGACTAGGAGCAGAAAACTCAGAGGTGGTTTCCCTAAAATATGCAAGCTTTACTAACCAACCAACCAGCCTAACCCAACCCAACCAACCAACCAACCAACCAACCAACCAACCAACCAACCAACCAGAAAAGCTATTAAAAGAATGAAGCTAACCTGAAACATTAGTGACTAATTCTTTTATAGGATATAGTAGCAATAAAACCACATGAGAGAATGCAACATTTTTTAATATCTGCTTCTACTTAAAATTAAATATGCCTATGTATTTGTGTGTGTGTGTGTGATGTGTCTGTGCGTATATAGAGTAAATAATAGACATAATTGAAGGAAAATAGCAGGTTCAGAAATGGGCAGTGAAAGACAGCATGATTCACAGGACAGCTACATCATGAATCATCCAATAATCCAGAGCACTGTTTGCATCTTGCCTCCGCATTTCATGATTGTCTTAGAGCTTTGTATATTGCAAGTTTTGGTGTTGAAAGAAGTGTACATTGAATGGCAGTGATTCATATGTTTTTGCATTACAGAAATATATATAGAAAAAACCTTGTAACTATACCAATAGCCTATCAGAGGCAAAATACATTTTTATATAAATTAGCCACCTAATAATCTGAACCTTGTGACTCAGATTCAGGTATAGATACTGAAGTTCATCTTTTTTTTCCTGGCAAATATCTTTCTCATTAATGTAAGTTATGATCAGTAAACAGAAGGTGTTACATGTACATGATGTACGGCCCAAATTTTTTGCAGCATTACATATACTTATGGGAAAGGAACCTGCACTTCAGTATCTTCAATAGAAATGCATATGTCTCTTGAGGCAGATGAATTAATGCTTGTGAAAAATGGGTTTTCATATTAAATGCTAATTTCAAATATAATAACATTCTCTAATTATAATAAGTTGTACTCAGGCAATGTGTTCAGACAGTAACATATATTATGGGTGAGCAAATCTATTTTTAATCTGGCCCCTTGGTCTGTGGAATACCCTCCCCACAGAGACTGTAATGGACCCAACCTTGTTGGCCTTTCATAAACCTTTAAAAACCTGGCTGTGTTCCTGAGCCTGGGGTGCTAAAAATGTTAAGAGCTCAATTTCTTGGTTTAATATTAACTGGCCAAGTATCTTGGCTACTGTATATATTTATTTGGGACACTTTTATTGTTTTTAAAATGATCTTTATTGTTTTTATGTTTTTGGAATTGTAATCAATGTGATTGATTGATATATGATCCTATAGAAATTGAATGAATGAATGAATAAAGGAAGTTGGTGTAAAATGTCTGACTTGCTTGATGTATTGTACAATATCTTTGTTAATCAATATAAAAACAGTGGTTGTTAAAAATTGATTGGGCTGAAATCTAATGAATCTTAACAAAAACCATAAATAAGTATATTGATTTTAGCATATATACAGAGGACCTATTCCCAAATTCTAAACAGGAGAACTATGGGCTGAGAGATAATGCTCTTCTCTAGCATTCATTCACCACCTAGGCAAAGACATTGGAATATGTACACCAATATGCTTATATTTGTAGAAAGCACAGATGCACACTCTCTGCTCTGAGGGTTTTCAATCCTTAATTTAGCACAAGGGTAAAGAAGGAAAACATGTTTTTCAATAACTTATTTCTAAATAAGTTATATGGGGAACCTTAGCTATGGGCTGGGGACTATTTCTCTGATCATGTACTTAAAATGACATCAAATTGAGCAAAGAAGGATTTGCATTGGCATCCAGGGATACAAACTTGAAATTAAAAGAAATCAGATTTAAAGTTAATGTTCAGCCTGGTGAAATAAAAAAGTTATTCCATATAATAGCCAGGCTTACACACAGGATTTCTGCTAACACTGCTTTCTGTTTCATATTGACTGCAACATTGGATGTTTGTTTTTCAACTTGTTTATGTCATATGCCAACTACTGTTTGTACTATTCCATTTAATGGGAATCCTCCTCTGTATGTGTAGACAGAAATCTGTGCAGTAGTCTATATCCAGTATGATCCAGATGAAAGTGATTTGGTAAGGCATGCACTCAGCCATGAGTCCTTAATTCAAAATCTGCAATTGCTTATATAATACTGTATTCCCAAACATTATGCTTCTTATGAAAATGGAAACTAGCATTATATGCCTATTCATATCATGATGGATTTAATTTTGGCAGATAACACATATAGCTAAAAAACCAGGACAGGTTGCTTTTATATTTCTGTAACAAGATGAACCCTAATACTTTAAACAGGGTCTGATAAACTGTGATGTACATGTTCTTTCTGATCCAAACATGTCTTTTAAAAAAAAGATGCACCAGAAATCATGCACAGAATTTGGTAGCAATTCACCAGGAAACAGTAGCATAATTTCACATTATTTTTGTCATAAAAACTTCTTTTAAAATTAACAACCTGAGATGGCTAAATTGATTTCTTTCATGAGAGAAAAGACAACATCCACATTTATGGCTGACTGGAAATCCCTTATGGAGCCCTTCTGTTTTGAGTAAAACAGAAAAAAAAACCGATTTTGATGAGTACACTGTATAGATTATAGAACAGAGACAGTTATGTTGTAACTACAGAGTAAGAGACAAATTTATAATTGCACTTATAACTGCTATGAAGATGAAAGTATCCATCTTCTCTGAAGGATTGCCAACTCTTAATCTTTCCTCCTACAATACATGTCTGTGTTGCACAAGGGGACAGAACCAACAAATACAAATTAGCATCACTCCTTATATAAGGAGACACTCCAAAAATGCTTTTATGGTATTCGAACTTCCTCACATTTCTGACTCTTTTAATCAGTGCTGAGTTATATTAAATTACAAACATTTATTCAGTTATCCTAATTTCCCGTGATATAATGAAAAGTTTGATTGCTAATGTCTGCTTAGTATTAATGCATAACATGAATTAATGCATAACTGGATTTTTGGACTGTGCTCAGACACTTGGTGAATAAGAACAGATTTTCACAAGCTTCTTATGCACAGAATTTAGCAGAAACTGAAAACTAAACACTATTTAATTTCCTCATCATTTTTAACTGCTAATATTCTATGCTAATTCAGCACATGATATGTGAATATATGCAGCTCAGCCTGTGGCCTAAAAAGTGTAGTTGCCAAAGGACTGAATTGGTCAAAAGAATAGGCCCTAAGTATAAACATAATGATATGCTGTAATTTCCATTGGCAGCTTTCCAGGGGGACTTATATCTAACTACAGAGTGGATCCCAGGCATTCATTCTTAGTATAGTTGTGCAGTGTAGCAGCATTATGTTATCTTTAGACAAAATTTAATTTGTAACATAATCACACTGCAAGTGTCAAATAGCCTTTCCTGTTAATCAAAACATGCATCCAGTTTTAAAACAAATTACATATTGCACATGAATACTGAGCAATATGTAAGTATTGCAATTCTAAGTATCTTCAAAATATACATAACAATGAATCTTAGTAAGTAGTTTTCACCCCCCTCTCATGTAACTTTTTAAAGGAGAGGTGAAAAATATCAAATATTAAAAGCTGATAGGATTTGAATAAACAAAAAGCAATTCTGAAATTGAACTTTGTTAATAAAGCAGCATTCATAGTTCAAATGGTAGTATAAGGGAAAATCTTGAGTCATTGTAATGAAATACCTATGAACAACTGTAAATAAGAATTCCCAGCATATTCTTTCAGCAGGCAAGAGAAGTTTCTTTAAATAACATATAACGTTCTAAAATTTCTGATATTAATTTCAAACTTTTCAACCTAAGCAGAGTTTATTTGTGTGTTAGTGAAATAGAGTATAGCACTGCATTTATTAAATCTCAAAAATGGATTATTTATCTTTTGACCAAGTGAAAATATTAAGCATTTTCTGGTATCTGCTCTGCAAGCTAAGTTCCCTACTGTGCCTTCAAATCCACAGTGAATAAACGATATTTGGAGCTGCTTATCAGAAGGAGACATTTAGAAAGACAATGAGTCTGTCCTGCTAGACAGAGGCTCCTGATGCTTTCAGATAGGCCTGTGGTGAACTGCAAAATGGGCCCTAAAATCAGTCTGACATGGTCGCTTAACAAGCAGTGGCATTAGGTCTTGGCTCACAGAATTTCTACTGTCACCCACAGGGCTGATGATGGCAACCATCATAATTAGAATGCATGAATAAAAAAACACCAGGTGAAGATTTTGCCTTCCAAGAAAGAAAAAGCAGAAGGAGGGAATTACCATGCCCTTTTGAGTACTAAGCTGATACATGCAGCTGGATCAGTGACCAACAGCGATTGGATGGATTAGGCTATGGGGTTGCTTGCTACAGTCTTACACTTCTCACAACCAGTGGCTGTCAAAGTATATACTGTGAACTGCTTCAAAGGAAGTGATAAAGCAAGCTGCAGGAGGAAAAAGACAGAAAATAAACACCATTAAACACGGAAAATAAGATTTCAGGCTTTTCCTTAGATTTAGGAATCATCTTCTGCAAGTTGACTCTATTCTATTAATTTGATAGTTCCAAATTAGCACCTAGAAAAGACCAAAACTGCAATGCCTACTGAAGTAGAAAATCTTTATAATCTTTACTGATATGACCTTGAAGGGGATTTGTTGAACTTTTCTAAGGCTGGTTCCCCCTCCCCACAATCCTTTGTAGCCTCTTGATTTTAAAATCTGCCTAACAAAAGATCTGCCAGGAAAGCTGTTATTACAAAGATGCTTCTCAATAGGAAGAAGTGGGCTAATTGCAAGCTTTTTGGTGGAATAAAGGAAGGTTTTGCAAACAAGTGCAAAATTGACAAAATGCTCCACAATGCTCTTAGCAGAAAACAATGGGGAAGAAATATGTGAAATGGCAAAGATGTCTAATATAAACAGAAGCTATAAAACTGGAAAAAGCTATAAAAGATTTGAAATAATTCATAAACAGTAATTGCTCCTCTGACCTTGATGTGCCTACAAAAAGTCCATTAGCTACCAAATCTTGACATATAATTACACACTGAAAAATATTTTCCTATTTATTTTGACAGGTCCCTTATTTTGACAATAATCCCACATTCAAATTCTTATAGATAATCTTTCCATTTGTAGGTTTTTTGTTTGTTTTTTTTTAGTGAAAGGTCTCAAATGAAACCATAATATAAAATTTTAAACCTCTAAGCACTCCTCTTTAATTTTCCTTTTAAATATGCATATACAATTGTTATGTCAGATCAGGAGTGGCTATTGTTCATTTAGAAATTAAAACTACTTCTGACAGAATCCCAAAGATTCAGAGCAAAGTTAGCAGTCACACGATAAGTCTTGTTTTAGAGAAACAAGTAGTTAAGGAAAGCAAAGTAAGAATAAGTGGAGAGTTTTCACAATGGAAAAGTATAAACGGCGGAGGCCCTCATATACAGCACAGTTGATACATTACTCCACCTGTAAAAAGCACTGTGTGGAAAAGTTTATTAGATTTATTTATTTGATTTTGTAAAGTTACCTTTCACAAACAACTGAGTCTGTGTGGTAAGCAATCATAAAATCAATTAAACCAATTAAAACCCCATACAAAATAAATAAATACATGTAACAGTCAAAAAATATTATAATCTGTAAATGTTAACATAATCCCATGCCCAGGTCCATAACCATGTTTTCCAGAATACCAAGAGGGTCAGGGGGTCATTATCTCAGGAGGGAGAATTCTGTTGGGCAAATGCTAGGGCAAATAAAGCTTGCCTCTCAATCTCTGCAAGCTAATATTTCTTGTCTAATGGGCCTGGAGCAAGTTGAAATCCCCCAAGACCATAAGTCTGTGGAACCCCACCACCAAACTGGCCACAAAGTCAAGGAGCTCAGTCAGAAAGGTTGCTAGTACATATCAAATGTACTGCCATCCTATCACCCTCTACCCTGGTGTCTTGGCTGATGCCACAGCCAGAATTCAGGTGGGCACATCTCAGAAGTGGGAACCTTTTTATCCTCTCAGACAGGTCTCAGTAATACATGATTGAGCTCATTGACAATCAGATCATAAATGAAGATGACTTTAAGACAGACTGACTTGGCATTCAGCAACAGTAGTTAATAGCCTTCATCTTGAACATTTGTTATCCAGGGCCCAGAAATAAGCTTGAGGGATGAGAATATGCTATAGGAACATTATACTTCTGGCATAGTCCCTGTGAGCATCGCACCCCCATTTCCTGCCATAACTCCCCCATATCCATGAATACTTGTATGTTTCAGTCTGCCCATGTCACTTCAGAACTTCCCCTTCCAAAATGCTCCATCCCAAAGCCTATAGTCTTCCACCATACTAGTCACACCACAGTCACAGCATCTTCCAGGACTGACATTCCAGGGAGTTTTTGTATAGTACTCAGTACTTCCAGAAAACAACTATATACTCTAATTTTCCCACCACCTATCCACTCTCACCCATACAACTAACATCAGATAACTCTAAGGGTGAATCAATCCCCTTCTCACCTGTAGAAAAGGAAACAGCCCCTATTTAGGGGAAGAAACACTCTCTCCCACCACAAACCTGAATCTATCCTAGTTCAGCGATACAATCTCTCTGTTCAATTGATTCTCCAGTTACAGAAAAAGGCAAACTGGTTGCACAGGTGAACAGAAGAAGGAATGGACAGCCACAAAGACAAAGTCAAAATTGTACCTTGACCTCTCTTTGGATCTGCTGCAGCCCATTAACTATCCTAAATGTCACTTTATATTGATTCCCAAGTGGCCACCAAATGGAGCTCACCTTTGCACAGGTAAAGGAGTCCTCTATTGCCCCAGAGGAACTCCTCTCCATTATTGCACAGCCAAATGCTATTCAACTGTTCAATATGTCTGGTGTATCCAGCAATCTAATCATCCAACTACTGCTCCAAGAAAGATAACAATCCAACCAACAGTTCAGCCAGCAATAGCCCAAACAAGAGGGGAGTTCCAGACACTGCATGTAATTCTGTTCTAAGCAACTACATAATCTAACAAGGGAGATAATTTGTGACAACCAATAGCAGTCAGGCTTGATAGAAGAAAAACTCAAATCCACAGAAACTCCATCACTTGTTAGTCTAGCTTTCTACATCACCAACCTGCTGAAACATACTAAAACCAACCATTGGCATTCACTTTGCAACACACCCAGCTGCTTTATAAGATAGCCTCTATTTAAAGAATAATTTGGGTTAAATACAGAAATAATTATACTTTTTCAAAAAGATTGCAATGTCACTGTTCCCTCTTTAAGTACACGAAGATGCAGTGTAATCAATGAAAATTTCTCTTCCTTAAAGTGCATTTTCATAATACAGTCACATTCAAATTTCTTAAGACTAGCCAACTAGTGCATTATAGACTGAATATAATACACAGATGTTTCCCTAAAAACACCTCCTTTTAAAGGTGTTTAAAAGTGTTTAATAGCTGATTAGAAATTAGAGATTTCCTTGATCACATACAGCTTGTTCTTTTCAATGATTGTCAAAAATTCTTGCTTTAAGGGTTAATTAAGAAACAATACCTCTGTAGAGAAAACCTTTATCTCTCTTCTCATCACCTCTGTGATTCCACCCAGAAAGAAAATGGCCCCTGTGCTGCTGTCAAGTTTCCATCCTATGTCAGTGAATCCAAATTACCATGGGAACATTTGTATGTGTTTGCCTCCAGGCAAATTCAGTTGGGTCTATATGACTGTAATGGAGTATTTCTTACTACAGATGGCAGATGTTCTTGCCTGAATTCAATTTGTCCCTTATGCCAAAATACCTTCCCCAACCGTGACAAGTAATTCCAAAAGGAAAAAGGAGTGGTTAAAAGACTCTTGAAGAGGTAAACGTTAAGAGTTTTTATATTGGAACAGAGTTTGTTGGAAAGAATTTGGTTGCATTTTCCTTTCTTCATTTTTCAGTGACGATTGTCTTGACATTTACAATCCAGGAAGAAAGAAACAAATTGTTTGCTTGCAGTAAATGAGGAATAAAAATGCATTTCTTCTTAATTCATTGGAAGAGACTAGACTTTAAAGAATCTAAGCATCTAGGGAAATGAAGCAACTGCTTTAAGTGGTGGATGGAAATGGGTTGGAAATTGATGCTGAGACCCCAACTATTTATTTCTTGACCCACCACCTGGAGCACCTGCTTTGTTGCACCAGCACACATAATTCTCCAGTCTGCATTGGTAAGCTACTGGAGCCAATCAGAGTAATGCCTGTAAGAATCCTAACTCTACAGTGTAGGAAGCTCTAAAAAAACAAACCTTCTGGGGGAAAGTGGCAAATATATTATATTGGGTAAGAAACTATGGCATAGTATGGAAAAGTATTATATAGAAGAGTTTCAAAGTATGGCATTAGCCACAATTTGTAAAACAGCATTTCTAATACTTATTCCATAATACCGTATTTATCGGTGTATAACGCGCACTGGCGTATAACACGCAGCTTAATTTTAAGAGAAGTTTCAGGAAAAAACCTACCGTATTTATTGGTGTATAACACGCACATGCGATTTCCACATTCTTTTCAAGAAGAAAAAGTGTGTGTTATACACCAATAAATACGGTAATTATAGAGCTCCAACAGAAATATGCATAATATCCACACACACACACCCAAAAAGTTGTAAACTGCTTTTATCATTTGGCGGATGAATTGGAAACAATGAATGCAAGGGCAAAGCAAAGGAGATGATAGGCCCAAGCATCCAAATTGTGATGTCATGTGACTCTGGGGATTGTGCAACAGCCATAACTTTGAGTTGGAGGAGGAGTCATAAGTCACTATTTCATCATAACTTCAAACAACAAACAAACTTGTTAAGTTGAGGACTATCTGTATCCTTCTGATCAGTTCTTGAGCCAGCTGAGTGTGCTGGCTATGGGGAACCCTGTATTTCCCTGCTAGATCTCTAACTGTATGGTTCAGCCAGTGGTGGAATTCAAATAATTTAACAACTGGCTCTCTGCCCTAATTACCAGTTCTCCGAACTGCTTAAGATAGTTAACAACTGGTTCTAGCAAATAGGCATGAACTGGTTTAATCCCACTTCTGGATTCAGCCCTATGCAATAAGAGATTGGCAGCAAAACTGTCAGCTCTCCCAACCAGAGTTCCAGTGTTGGTTGAGATACCGAAAGAAGCAGATGGGAGGAGATGGTCTCTGATCCCACACTTTTCTTTCCACCCCTCCTAGACTGGGAAAAATACTAGGGAAAGTGGCAAAGAAAAAAAAAGGAATGGAATTGGAAAATACCCACTAGCTCCTAGTTGGACAGAACTGTTATCTGCTGATACCAATAGCAAACAGACCTGGAAAACTTGTGCCCAGGAACCAGATGAGAGGAGGCATATGCACAGCCATCCATCGTGGCCAATGGGAGCTGAGCAATTCTCAGCCACTGACTGCATCAGTAAGCCTATCATTGATGAGATGTACAGCAAGGTAAGTGCCAGGAGAGAAAGAAAAACATCACTTTAACATCAGAAAGATAAACAGTTTCTATGGGAGCCTGAGAATGAGACAAGGGGTTGTCATAGTCTTCAACACTACATCTTTTAAGTGTACTATGAGGATGAGCTCATAGATTCAAGAAGGTGGCATGACAAGGACAGAGTAAATTGGAAAGCCATAACTCACCCTTCTCGACCCATAATGTTTCAAGCCACCCAAATGAAATTAGCAGGAAAAGGGGAATTTTAAACTTCACATAATTTTAAATTCATGTATAAACTTCACTATTGTAAATAGCTGCAGTCCCAGTGTCAACACTCTAATGAGAGATGAAAGGATTCTATGGGGCAATAAACTATGCAAATTAGAAACAAATCTGCTTTCTTAGAGTTCCTGAATATTAGATGATGAAAATAAAACAAGTAAACACATATACACACAAACAAGCATTTCCCTTTCCCCATCTGTAAATTGGGTGTCCAGTTTAGAAAAGAGCAACTTGAGTTAACTCTGTTAACCACTTACCATTTGTTTTTTTCATAAACTGAGACTTACCCTGCTAAACTGAACAGCAGCAAGAGCTGAAGAAACCGACTCATAGAAGACAGCGTTCTCTAATTCTAGCTTTCCGTTGAGTTTCAGTGCCTTTTTCAAAGAAGCTGCAATAAGAGAAGGCGGCTTTGTAAAAGAGGAGCAGGAACACCACAAGTTAAATGTAAAACAAAAAAGTTATCTTCACTGAAAATTGATACCTGCCTTTGCAATTTGCCAGAGAAACATTTATATTATTTTTTTGAGCATCCGTATAAATCTAAAAAAATGGAAATATGGATACATATTATTGAAGTTTATCAAGTATTTTAAAACTGTTTTATGTAAATAAAAAACATTAATAGAATTCTTACCCCAAGTAGACAAAGAAATGAGAACATAACCCAAAATCCCAATCTTTCAATTTTTCTAAATTATTATTTACCCTTCATTTTTTAATGTCATTATTACCAATCTTTTCCCCCCAAGACTCATAATATTCTTGTTATAGATAAAAAGCTCTTCAGATTTTAGTAGTTTCTGAAACATTCAGCTTTCTTTTCTTTCTTTGTGCATATTTTAGGTGTCCGCCTTATTTTATTTTGGCAATAGATCCTTGATTATTAAATCTAATTTTCTTGCTAATTGTGAGGATTTCTTTTTAATTACATTTAGCTGGTTTATTCATTCTCCTCATACTACTTGCTTTCGTAGCCTACTATCTAATTTGTTTTGCGCCATTTTCTTTCAGAACATTTGTTAAGACTGAAGATAAATTTTGTTCTGTTGCCTCAGGGTTAATACAGGATTTTTATTTTTTATTTTCATATCCATTGCTTGGACAACTACACACATTTTCTTGACACATTCAGGAGTGCTTTGCCATGGTTTTCTTCCTAGGCCTGAGAAAGAGAGAGTG
>JANHFJ010003427.1:290392-303622 GCA_032468195.1 Cerberus rynchops
CTGTGCACCGCCCCGAGTCCCTAGGGAGAGGGGGTGGTATATAAATCAAATAAAACTCAAACTCAAACAAGGGATAATGGATGGAAACTGAACAAGAACAGATTTAACCTGGAAATAAGGAGAATTTTTCTGACAGTGAGAACAATCAACCAATGAAACAGCTTGCCTTTGGAAATTGTGGGAGCTTCATCACAGGAGGCTTTCAAGAAGAGATTGGATTGCCATTTGTCAGAAATGGTGTAGGGTCTCCTGCTTGGGCAGGGGTTTAAACTAGATGACCTACAAGGTCCCTTCCAACGCTATATGTTAAATTGTATTGTTGAGATGCAAATGTAACCTCATTACAAATGTAGCAGAAGTTATATGTTAACTTCTTAACTCTGTTAATCTGTTAATCTTCCTCTCCTTCCTTGGGGAACCAAGAGTAACATAGTTCCTTAAGAACTTGACTACTTCAACAAAATGAACAGAAAGAGGACCTTTTTTTCAGCAAAGAAAATATTTTTGTTTGTTTGGAATCTGTGGAGATACCTGAACATTTTCGTCTGATTTGGATTTTGTATGAGTTAAGAGAAAATCTGAATCTTTGACTTTGAGTCTTTGACTGAGTCTTTCACTTTGACTCATTTGTGATGGCTTTTTATATGTTTTTGAAGTTCAAAACAGATGTCAAAATGGCACTTTGGAGCTGATTCATTTCAAGATGAAGGGATCTATTTGAGTTGACTGAGAAATTAGTAGAATTCTAAGTGCTTAGTTCCATAGTTCTGTTTAAGTAGTTATTCTTTGTGTATGTGTTAAAAATATTGTACTTTTATTTGCTGCTTGGTTTTAAAATACACTCTTCTTCTGGATTATACCGAACTGGAATTTTAAGAAATGTTAAATATTCTTTCGGAAGAAGAAAGTAATTATGTCTTAATTTGAATGCATTCTGGAATACTTGGATATATCTATATAAAACCAAATTACTAGGGAGTTATGTAGCTAATCAGGCTTGTATATCATGTTCCATATGAACTACTCCAGTCAAGAATTATTTCCCAGTTTGGATTTCCAGGGTAAAAAAAAAAAGCCAGTCTGAAGATGGTTCTACTAAAAGTGGAACTGATGATGGCAGCAGAGTAAAGAGCCATCAAGAGCCAATGAAGAGTAGACTGGTTCTTCAATAATTCCTTTCTGGAGAAGGCCCACATATGTTCCACCTATATTTGTAATGAAGGGGGAAGTCTCTTCTTTACATGTTTTTCTTTTTCTTTACTCTGTTATTATCTTCTGCTTCTTTTCTGTTTTCTCTTTCTTTTCTGCATCTTCTATTCTAGCTTTACCTTCTTCCATTTTTGGTATTAGTTTTTATTATTGTAACTGTAATCTTTATCGAAATTAGGATTAAAATATTGTTTCCCAGTTTAAGGGTCAAAGTATGCCATGTGAAACAGTCTCTTTGTTTCATTGAGCTAAAACTGTTAACTTATGCTATAAAGTAGTCTCTAAATAACATTGCTATAGTTTTGTCCTCCATTTCCCATTTTCCAAAAAACCCAGAGAGACTCTAAGCAGTGAGAGAATGTCCCCCCCAAAACTGTTTTGATAGTTCTAATAAACAATATTCTTGTAGAATTGGATTCTTCAAAAGTCCAAGATTTGTCCATTCTGCCATGAAGCATAGGCAGAATCATAAAATGACATTGAGAGGAACTTCTAAGAATAAGAAGTTCTATGTTTGATACAAAGCTAGAGACGAATGGGAAGAGACATTCCTCAGAAACTGAGACATGAGAAAAGTGGTTCAAGATATTCTAACTGAAAAATTTAATAGGTGACAAAATCATCAATTGTCCAGAAGTATTCTTTTCCAATCAAACCAAGCTACTTATAGTGGATGGTCCAGCAAAGCAAAAATAACTAAAGCCTGAGATGAAAATACCATTAAACCTGCCACCCAAACTTAAATTAAGCTCTTCACTTAATTTAAATGCTCTCATTTTCTTTTTCTATTCTACACTGCTAATACTTATTTAGTGCTTCATTTAATTTGCATTTTATTCTTTATTTTTTATCTAAATTGGGATGCTAATTTCCTCAGCTCTAATCATTATAATTTGATGTATTTTTGTTATCTTTGGTGTTCCCCAAAGAAATTTGTTGAATATTTTGTGTGTTACACACACACACATACATACACACATTGTTCATATAAGATAACATTTAATTCACTAAAATACACTTTCTGCCATTGTTTAGTGAACATGCCTGGGTAGAAGATTTTAGCCACATTCCTCAATATATACCTAGTAAAATTCAACATCATCAAAATTGAAAGGCACATTTCTAAATATGAAATAAAAAATCCAGCCTATTTGCTCTCTCTCTCTCTCTCTCTCTCTCTCCCATTCTTTGAACTTTCATTCTTAATAACCATCAAAATCCTTAGGATATTGCAAGTCCTTCTTCCCAGCCACGGAGGTGTAGGTCATATACACCTTGCATAAAATTGTCCATTTTTGTCTATTCAAGGTCTCTCCTGTTTTCCAGGACTAAGATAGGATGGATAATGGATAAAAATGAAATCATTACAAGCCTGACATTTACTTCCAGAAATTAAGGTTAAGGATTCAACAACTCAGCAACATAGGCCAGATAAAACTTCAGAAAGCTAAATGTAGGATTGACCTTAAATATAAAGTCTAGTTTCCCATGTTACAGCATGCCCAAAATCTCCCAGATTTCTTTCAGTTTGTTTCACATTTCTGCCTTCCTACTTCATTCCATCCTAAACTCATACAAACTTCCCTCAGCAATTAAGTGCTGTTGTTTGATTCATGTTATATGTAAAAAAGCTTTAAATAACAGTAATGGTCCCTCCATGCTATCTCTCTTAGATTGCATTTTGAAGCCAGCAGCCCCAGGAATTCTTACATATGCTTCCTGACTCCACAGTAATCTTGCTTTTCTTTCTCAGATCACACTCTAGTGTTCTTCCCACTGATGTGATTCTTACCCAGGCTTCAGTGTAGTAATAACTAATCCTTTCAACTCTGGACTATTTTGTCAGGGTCGAATCCCTTTTCATAATTGGAACACTTGTTCCTGCTAGAAATTCATTACATGTGATTAACCAATCCACTAGTGATAAAAGGGGAAAACTATCTGGCTGCTCCAGTTAAATAGAATAGAATCAGTGTGGAATATTCTAATGCCAAATATCTTGGTTCCATTCACCATCACGTCTGCCAGTCTCCTAAAATTCTTGTTCTACTGGTAGAGATCAATTTTTGTCCATTGGCTGAAGTTCACATGACAGAACCCCTTACTCTAACAGGATTGGCAACAAAATTCTAGATTACCATTCCTTGTGAAGGCATCTGCTGACGCCCAATTGTGTTGTGAGTGAACATACCCATTTAATCTAAGTTAACATGTGACTTTTTTTAACCAACCAGACACTCTTCAACAATTCAGAATTTCCATTTCTGAAGGACACTAGTTTGTTCAATTTTAGTTTGTGCCCATTATTATACACATACAGAAATATTAAAATCTATATTAAGCTATATTAATTTCTCAAGAAAAAATTGATATCAATTGGCTATCATAGTTTGAAAGGGGCAGTTCTTTTGCATACATGGCAAGGGAAGAAAAACTACTTTGTTACTGGAAGCCTCATCTGAGTAGACAGAAGAAAAACTATGCCAAGTCAAAACTTTTTTTCAAAATGATTGCCCCTATTTGAAGTTTTACTGTCTTCAGGGCTCTGTAGCAGATAAAGTCAGTGGGAGCATTCTTTTGCCTGCTGTTCAATCCTCTCCCCATTGACATCCCCTTTGATGCTGCTAGAAAGAGAGATTTTAAAAATGCAGGTTTTTAAAACAACTTACTCTTCTATGTGACCTGAGATGAATTTTAAAGGCTTTCCAAATGAGACGACCTCCAAAGAAAGGAAGTGGGTGAATTGGTGAAAAATGTGTCTATCTGGAAAAATACATTTCCATCTTTTCTTTGTTAAAAAATAAAACAATTTAAAAAGCTCTCAATAGTGTATTGCTGAATATAAAGCTCTGAGGAATAATTATTGCCTACTGTCCTGAATGACACTTGGCTTTTGGTCTCTTGCCCAATCATATTCTGAATAAGAACTATTGTAGAATAAGAATGTAATTCATACTCTATCATGCCTTACTGTTTAATTAAAGCAAATTCCTTCTTAACATAACAAATGATTGGATAATTGCTATAACAATTCTGACTAGACATATTTTTTTTCTTTACAGCCTATTCTTCTTGTCAATATACAAGTTGATCATTTGTATGAACAAAAAACATAGTTTATATTCTGGTATATACTCTTTTTTTTCTTCCTGTAGTCAGTCTTGACCCCTGTTAACTGCCATGTCTTTCATGTCCAAATTCATGTAATTTTCTCAAGAAACAACATTTCTTTCTTCCAGTCTCACCTTGACTTTTAGATTCCCTGATGGTCGCTGCAAGAAGTACTAACCCAGTCCAAACCTGCTTAATTTCTCTGATTAGATAAGGTCACCAGGTTGTCCCACATAATGACATCCTCACATTTCCTCTTTGAAATCAGAAGGATTAATTAGAAAGTACTCTGAAATAACTGAAATACAAGCAAAAGATTTACAGTACAATCCTAAACCTAATTCCAAATCTTACATCAATTGCTTCTATGGAGAATCATTGTTGGATTTGGAACAATAAGATTGTATCTGTGATGGAGTAATTCAAATTGTCACATGCAATCAGAATCCAGTACTATATTAATGATTATTAAGTCAGTAAATATAAAGAATGATTATACCTATTGTCAAAATCATCATTCCAAACATTTTAATTTTCAAGGAAAAATGAAATCTTTTCAAGTTTTTTGATAAGAAATATAACATTTCAACTATTCCTAGTCATTCAGTTTAGATTTTATTTAACTGTTTTTGACAGTTTCCTGCCTTTTAGGCTCTATGGTGAACAGGTAAAAGTGTTTTAGATCATAGAGTGATGCACTTTTCACATGCATGTTTTAATCATTATCCTAGATATGTTGATATGATATCTTGTTTTGAGTTGAAGAGAATTATCTGGTATTTTAAAATAAATCCAAATCTGAGCCTTTTGGAAGTTTGGCTCATAATGTATAAACTGCCAATGCTCCTCTAAAATATTAGTTTCTTATCTCTCTACTTCTCTCTCTTTCTTTATCCCAACTAATTCCTAAAGAAACTGTATGCTATGTTTTATAAATATTTGCTTTATTCTTCTATTAGTGCAAAATATCTGAATGTATTATGTGTTTCTGTGCTTTGTGTGATTGTACTGATGGAGGCTCACACAATTTCGTTGCACACATGTTGTGCACTGACAATAAAGAATTTAATTGAAAAGAAGACTACTGCATTGACATTAGTTTTATAACTGCATTTATTGAGAGAATGAAACTTGTTTACATGATTTGCCAAGCTCTTTCATACATTAGTTGAAAAAAAAAACATTCTTGAATTAATCTATAAAAGATTTAACTATAAGCAAAAACATAGGTTTAAAGCAAGGCTAGCAACTAAATAATAAACACTCAATGTTTCCAGGTTATGACATCAGTCTAGAAACCAAAAGCACTTGATATCCAGTCCCACCTTAGGCACAAAGCCAGCTGGGTGCCTTTGAGCCAGTCAATCTCTTTCAGCCCTAGAAAGCAGGCAAGGGGAAGCCACTTCCAAAACCCTTGCCAAGAAAATTGTAAGGACTTTTCCAGGCAGTCAATGGGAGTTAACACTGATTTAAACACAAACACACACACACACACACACACACACAAACACACACACAGAAAATCTTCCAGGCTAGATAATTGTCATTTCACATAAATTTTAAAAAGAGGTTATCTGTTGAAGAAAATTGGAATATGTCAATTTATACCAAACCTATGTAGATTAACCTAACAAATATGATATGTTATTTGGAGTTGAAAATTTTCAAATGGGCATTTGTTATGTGTTAGTACACAGGCATCAAACTTGCTATGTCCCATTACTGTCACATGATGTATCATGACGTTTTTTCCTTTGTGGGGCTGGGGTGGGTATGGCCTGCACGTGACGCATCCTGCCCACAGCTGCCAGTTTGACACCCGTGTTATTAGAAATAGGGGATAATTTGCATAAAATGCTTATTTTCTTTAAGCAAAAATAGCTTTGAGAAAATGCTAATAACAGATACATAACACCACAACAATAATATATTCTGGACTTCTAACCTTAAATATATCATAAGTGTTTCAAAATATATGGAATTGAAGTTAAAATAACAAAATCATGAATATTCAAAGTTTTTGACCAAATTAACTACAATAGATGAGAATGTGCATACAGAAGCTTAATTGGCCAGTGTTGATATTTTCCCCACAAAACGTCTGCTATTAATGAATAGAATATTTAGTATGATATAATGGTTAAGGGGTTGGTTCAAAGATCAAATTGATTATTTGTTCAAATTACTTCCTTTGTTATTGACATACTTTGGGACAGTAATGACAGCCCAGCGTACTTCACAAAATGTTCATTTTAAGAACAAAATGAAGGAAGTCTTCTGTATATGCTAATTTAAATTCCCAGAGGAAAGGAAAAACATATAAATCTGAATTCACATTTTGTTTTATTAACCTAATGGATGAGATAATTATTGGATTATGTAAAAAAAAAGTAACAGGTCATCATAAAATAGTCTACAATACCTAGATTTATTGAGAAAGACTAAGTCCTTTATTCCTAGCAAAACAATGTGATATTATGAAAAGAATCTAACAAAGGAGACAAACAAATGTGCGCGTGCATGTGCATGCATGCATGTACACACACACACATTCTTGAAACAAAAACACAACAATTATGAATTAATTTGCCACTTGGAAGGCTACAGTTATATCGAGAATTCACATTCATTACTATAATATTGTATATATTCTAATACATTTTTATCCTTCAAAACTATTGTTAATAACAACGCTTCCATATTATTAAGTTATTAAGCTACTATACAGTTACATAGTTGTATAGTTATATAGTACTGATCTCTGCATAAACATGGGTTTCTTAAAAAATAATATATTTACCTTTTGACTGACATATGACCAATCAAACTGCTAGACTTCAGTCTAGGCTTCTTTAGTATTTTCTGGTTCAGAAACCTACCTCCTTACTTATTTGTAAGATCATAATGTAGAATTGTCTTTGATATACAAATGTGAATCAAGTAGAATATTATTGCCCAGATGTGAATTAGAACAAATAATTGCCCAGTTTAGGAGAGAGGTACAGTATCTCTGTAGATTCCAGGAGTCAATGTACATACTTTGCTTTCTCTCTGTGCATGATGATACCATTTGATCATTCTAAACTGTCAGTCCCTTCCCCCAAACAAGAAACCTAGAAAATTTCAAACCTATCAACCACCCCTCCCCCCAAATAAATGTTTAAAACACTGGTTCAAACTATTAGACTGGCAGTGAAACACTACCAGTCAGACATGCTTTTCACTGATAATGTAACATAAGACACTGGGAAAAAATTTAGTGAATGAAAAGAAATGTCAAAACAGGAGAAAGCAAACACTCCTTTTAAGATGATCTTAACTTATCTAGACAAAAGCGCTAATCTGGACAAAAGCCATGTTCCCAGACCAAACAGATTATCTTTATAGCTTGAACTATTGCTTAAGCCATAAAAGGGGGTTTTCTTTTTCTTTTCTTTTTAAATAGGCATGTTTTGGATTCTATCCATTTTCCAGCTTGATGATTTCCAGCACTTACCTTCATGATTTTTAACTTTCTACCAAGAACTATGTTGATATTACACAGCGCTTTCTACCCTACCTTTCTAACCACTCTGTTAAAGGTGGTATTTCTCCTTTCAAATGTATAAAGATTTCAGCCTTACTGCACATTGCTCTGCAGTCTCAATCTTAGTGAAACTGTCTTGTAAAATTTAATGAATGTAGCTCAAACATTACTTAAATAACATTTACTACAAAACGATCGAAGTTTACTGTAGAACTGGTCAGCTGGTCTAAAATTAAGGGAGAATATTATGGAAGTGTGCAAAAAAGTTTACACACATTCTTCCATAAATATACCAGTGGAATGTAGCATCTCACACAGTAATCTTTCCAGCCACCTAATCAAGTCTGCATTTTCTATAAGCTGTTTTGTCTGGATTTTGGCTATGCACAAAGCTTGCTGCAATTCCAATTCTCTGGAATTGCCAGAAGCACTGAGAATTATCTTGTGGTACTCAAGAGCTTTTGTAAGGTCACTTACATAGTGTGTATCTCAACAAGTTCTTTGGTTTAATAAAAAATCTGGCTTCTGTGTAGCAAATTGCCATTCAAATCTGAAATGGCCAGCTGCAATCTTAGTTTAACTCTGGCTTTCGGAACTCTCTATAGTCATGAGGCTTATAAAACATAACCAGAGCTATGATAGAATATTGAAATATGAAACAGCATATGGTCCAAGGAGAGGGATTTTTTTGACAAATGAAATATTAAAGAGGAAGACTTGTGTCACATCCTCATTTAACCCATGATAGTATGATTCAGGAGAATTTTGAGTTGAGTACAGCCTTTATATGCTGGCAAAAATGATTTTTGTGTCATCTTTAATTCCTATCTAGTTGAAAAGAATTTCAGTTGGTGTCCAATATTATATTGAAATCAATGCTGACAAATGATTATTTGCATAAAGATGCTGATTTGTAATACTTCAATGCTGGCACCCATCACAATGTGATTCATAAATGGTTATATTAAAAATGTTCAATATTAAATAAAAAGCAAAACCTATTTTTTTTAAAGCAAAGAGGAAAAAAAATCTGTTTCCTGTACTAACATACGTTCAGTAATCTGGAAAGATGTCCATTCCCAAAGGGAAAACATTAACAGCATACTGCAGTAACATTTTATGCTGGTCTGCTTTCTTACCTTCTCTGATGAGTTGGTTGTGGAAAGACTGTGTCAATGCAAAGCTCAATTAGTGTAATTTATGTATCCTTGGATGTCAATCTCTGCTGTTGAGAGGTGGGACTCGCAAAGACCCTGTGCATTAATTAAGAACTCATCTCTGTAGAGTTATCTTTCCACCTAAGGAACCAGAAGAAGAAAGTTTTAATTAGATTCAAAAGACAGCATGTCATAAGCAAAGTAAGAAAATTCTTTCATGAAATTTCAAGAAGAGAAAAAGCACATTAATACAAATATCTTGCGAATAACATGAGCTTCTGGTTCATATTTAACTTTAATAGTTAAAGAAGTTGCTTCATTGTATGTTAATTTTTCCTGAACAAAATGTATGCCTAAAACTCCTAAAATGGTGCAACATGGGGACAACTCCCATTTTCCTTGATAGGCCTAGACTAAATGCCTTGTTATTGGTCCATGCCTAATTATTGATGCTGAGCTGATGCTGATTGCCTGCAATTACATGTTTGATGATATTTCTCTCTGATGGCCAGCATTTTCTTTCAATGCTATCCTGAGGCTGAATAGGCAATGGGCAAAACAATGCAAGCTCAGCAAAGCCAAACAAATAGACATGCACCACACTTCCTTTTCATTGGCTGAGTGATACACAGAATGTGCAGTTGCTAGCTGGCCTCAATACTGGCACTCAAGAGAGGTTGGAAGTTAGCTGGGCTCACTTGTGTCAGCTGCTTCAGAGACGCCTGGTCTCTTTGAATGGCCTGTGTGGGGGCTATCATCTATTCTGCTGAGGACTCACATGGGAAACAATACCTAAATAATTGATTATAACATTTATAAATTAAAGGAGGCAAAACAAATTTTAAAAGCTGGTCCAGACTCTAGAAAATAAACATGTCAGCTAATAGCTCATATGCAGCAAAAGGGAGGGGAAAAATGAATTAATGAGAACTTTACATTTGGAAATATAAGAACAAATTAGCTTGTTAGTGGCTAAATAAATACAGTAAAATAAAATAAGGACAATAAAAGGTCTTAGCAATCAGGAAAGTAGTAAGAGACAAATTCAAGAGAGCAAAAACATGTTAACTCAGAAATAAAACAAGATTTTATCAGGGAAATATCCCAGACGGTTGGCAAGAGGAGGCAAAGTACATTCTGAATCTCTTAGATGGTATAATTAACAATAAAGACAGTTGTTTCAAGGATAAATTGCTCAATAAAATATGTGTTCGAATTTGGGAGTGAATTAACTAGCTATTCCCAAATACCGGAACCTATTTTCTTCATTATATTAGCATGTTTTTGCTACTGCTATTGTAGTGTGCTACGTTTTATTATGTAATTAATATGCTAGTTATAAACTTCACAACAGTTCTGAAACTGACAAAATAAGATTCTTTCAGATACTCTACGAAAATTATTCCACCTAAATAATAATAATAAATTAATAATAATAAAATTATTTCACCTAAATAATAAAGTAAGACCAGGAAACAAAATATACAGAGATTTGTCATTTTCTGAATGTTATTTATAGTGAAATTCATTCATTCTCTATATGAAGAAGCACCATTGATTCTGCAACAAATTGTGCCTAGGACCATGAACATCTGGACCTTTATACCTCTAAAAGAATGATCAAATATTTAGGTTGTACCTTTTTTTCTGAGAGTGGTAGAAGTGAGGGGGGATCCATGTAATGGAAATTAAAAGTTTATGTTTTATTGCAGCAGTTCTTTACATTTTTTTTTAAAAAAGAAAATGCAGCATATAGTACTAATTCAGAAGTGAATCGATATGCTTCTATAGCTAATTGGAGGAATCTGTCAATAGGACCATTGACCGCAGTAATATTTGCCAATCTGCATCAAACAATTTGCTTTTCTGTTGATTATCAATCCTAAAAAGTAGTCCTACCACATCTATATCCTTATTGTGAATTTTAAATCAGGTTACCATATTTTCATGAATTTGATTTTCTTTATATTTAAACTTAGTACCTCTTTTTATTATGTGCCTTGAGTTACATTAGGAGAGTTGTGCATTAGCGTCCCATGATATAGATTGAATAAACAATACAAGAGTATATCAGCCTTAAGTTACTCCTTTGCCACCCTGGAACCAGTCTGTTTTGCCACACTCCATCTGGATTGTAGTTTACTGACTTTATATAAGTTTTACATGGGGAGAGCAAGATGTTTCTAGGAATCCCATTTTCTTAGAGATATTCCACAGTTTACTCTGGTTGACACAATCAAAGGTCCTTCTATAATCAACAAAGCTTATGGAATTCTTTTTTGTAGTTTTTGGCTTTCTGAATTATCCAGTATATATCAGCAATAATATCTTTTGTTCCTTTGCCTTTTCTAAAATGAGCTTTAACATCTGGCATATCTCTTTTCATGTAGGGGTGTAATCTGCACTATTTTATCAGAATTTGAAATTAAGGACTTTGTTTCATAGTTTTAACATCCTGTTAACTCTCCTTTCTTTGATATTGGTATACAAACTGATATCTTCCAATCTCATTTTGTCTTTCTCCATATTTGCTGGTATAGTTTTGTTAAAACATTTTTATCTTCTGCTTTTTGCTGTATTTTAGTAAATATTCCATCATTCCATTTGCTACTAGAGAAAATGCATGCTCCTGAAGTCCTAACAGATGGCATTGAAGAAATCTGGAACATGCTACCCATGTTTCCCCAAAAATATGACCTACTCGGAAAACAAGTCCTAGCCCAACTTTCATACCTGCACTGAATACAAGCCCTACCCCTAAAGTAAGAACTACTTAAGAGCCTGTGCAGCACTCAACCACCCATTCTGTCAGGTTGCTGCCGACACAAGGTGGAGGGGTGCTGTGGCCATTAAGCGAGGTGGTGTGGGGGTAGAGGATGAAAAAAGGCAGAGGGTAGATGACAAACCTTCTCCTTGCTCTCTGCTGCAACAGAGCAGGAGGCTGAGCAATGTGCCAGTGCTGCAGCCATTAAGCGAGGCAGTGGGGGGGATGGAGGACAAAACAAGGCAGGGAATGGAGGACAAAGCTTCTCTTTGCTTGCTGCTGCAACAGAGCAAGAGGTAGAGTGACACACTGGTGCCATGGCCACTAATCAAGGTGGTGGGGTGATGGAGGATGAAGCATGGTGGGAGGGTGGAGGACAAAGCCCCAGTAGTATCCTTGGCTGCCCAGCCTGCAAAGCTCTGATGATGGTGGAGTGAGGCAGCAGCAGCAGTCCTTCCCTGTCTCACCTGGTGGCAGCCAGTGGGACGCCTCCTGATGCCACTCCCATTCTACCAGTGGTTGCTTGGAGCCCAGGGGGTGTTGCCTTGCCACCTGCTTTCCACCTCCCACCCAACTCCGCCAGTGCGTACAGGGCAACAGAAGAAGATTGTGGGACTATTGGGGAAAAAAAGTTCAACCAGACCTTCCAATTTCATGAGATCTTTTTTTTTCTCTGAGAAATTGCAAGATCTGATTATTTTTTTAAGTCCCATAAACTTCTTTTGTTGTTCTGCATGCTGTCTGGAGGATGGAACTTGAAAGCAGGTTAGTGAAAGAATTGTGGTTGCTCTGGGGTGGGGTGAGGAAGGTTAGTGAAGGAAGTGAAGGAATTGTGGTTGCTCTGGAGTGGGAATTGTGGATGCCAAATATAAACCACCATCTCACCCAGAGCAATCACAATTCCAAATCCTTGCCCTCACCCCACCCCACAGCAATCACAATGCCAAATCCTAACCCCCACCTCACCCCAGAACAAACACAATTCCTTCACTAATCTTTCCAGCTCCGTTCTCCACACTGCATGCAGGGCAACAAAAGAAGTTTGTGAGACTAAAAGAAATCAATCAGATCTTCCACCTTCTCAGTGGGGAAAAAAGATCTCAAGAAGTTGGAAGGTCTGATTGAACTTTTTTTTACCAATAGTCTCATCACCTTCTTTTGTTGCCCTGCACACGGTGGAGAACAAAGCTGGAAAGCAGATTAGTGAAGGGATACTTTGGGGAAGCGAGGGGAAGCTGGGTGGGAGCTGGAAAGCAGGTGGCAAGGCAAACCCCTTAAGGGCTCCAGGCAACCAATGGTGCCTGGAGGGAATGGGAATGGCAGCAGAAATCTGCTCTGGCTGCTGCTGCTTCACTCTGCCAACATCAGGGCTCTGCAGGCCAGGTGGCCAAGGTTACTGTTGGGGCTTCATCCTACACCCTCCCACCATCTTTCTTCATCCTCCACCTCCTCTGCCTTGCTTA
>JANHFJ010003429.1:7210-22061 GCA_032468195.1 Cerberus rynchops
TTAAATAAATAGACAATTTTATGATGTAGGCCGAAAATGAGCTTCCCCTATTTGACAGACCAGTAGCCGCCACTGCTTGAAAAAGATCCAACTTCAGTCAAAAATACATTGCTTAATAGCAAATACTTTGTAACAGAAGACTCCATTGTATAAATGAAATAAATTAGTTCTCATTGTTAGAGAATTATATTATTTTATAATCTCTTGTAAAGAAATCAGGAGATGAAATAAATGTAAACAAATGTATTTTTTCTGATTCTCAGAAGTAAACAAAATCACTATAAGGCAGCACTTTAAAATTATTTATGCACTGATGACAATATATACTGCAACAATAATCACTTTTGGACATGCCATAGGAACTCAACAGATTTTTACAACATCTTGCCATCAAACACTTTCTGGTGACTGCAATATTGGTAATAGTAATATTTTTTACATCCTAAAACCTAAGACAAAAGTAATATTATGTCAGATGAGTACATTTAACTCTAATAAACGAATTATCCCAGTAAAGGTTATATCAATCTTCAGAATTTTAAGTATGGGAGGGATAGGAGATGGTATGACTTCAATAATCATGTCATCATGCAAAATAACATAATTTTCATCATTCGTGTGATGAACTCATGATGCACACTGGTATCAATGTAGCTTCTTCCAAATGCCTATAGCTTTTTTATTAAGATAGTTGATCTGTTATCACACCAACACTGAACTCATTTTTTTAACTTAAAAGCATTATGAATTTATGCTTTGGGAGTTGAAGACCATACGAAACATCATTTTTATGAATCTGAAGTTTTATATTGTAGAACAATTACCTTTAAATTCTTACAAGGGAATTAACATTCTTGATAAAAGAGCCAGTTTGGTGTATTGCTTAAGGTGTTGGCCTTGAAACTAGGAGACTGTGAGTTCTAATCTTAGACATTTGCTGGCTGGGTGACTTTGGGCCAGTCACTGTCTCTCAGCTCAGAGGAGGAAGAAGTAGTATATATGTTTTCCCCCATGAATTATTTATAAAGTAATAAAGTTGGGATAAAAATATCTAAACAATAATAATAAAATAAAAAAAGAATTTTAGGCTAGTGAGAAGGTAGCTCTATGAATGTCTGAGTTGTTTCAGTTGTAAACTATATTGACTAATCAAAAATATGTATTGAAGTATTGAAAATAATTGACTTACAATAGTTCATTTAGTGAACATTTGAAGTTACAGTGGAACTGAAAAAAGTGACTTATAATGATTTTTCTCACTTATGACCATTACATATTTGGATGCTTGACAACTGACTCACATTTATGACAATTGCAGTGTTCTGGTGTCATATGGTCTCCTTTTGCAAACTTCTGACAAGCAAAGTCAATGGGAAAACCAGATTCACTAAGAACCGTGTTACTAATTTAACAACTACATTGATTCAGTTAACGAATATGGCAAAAAAAGAAGTCATAAAATGGGGCAAAATTCACTTAACAAATTTTTCACTTAGCAACTTAAATTTTGGACTCAATCGTGGTCTTAAGTCGGGGGCTACATGTACTGCATTGCATTGTATCGAAAATATTGTATGGAAGGATCACAATAATTTTGAATGGATTTGTTATTTCCTTACAATAAATTATCTAATAATTTTAGTTAATTTTTCTAGATTTAAAATTACAATGTTTTAAAATTAATTCTTAATTATCAGAGAGCCAAATTAGTTACACCTTCTTTTCCATACTCATTTAAAATTCTCCCATCTATCAGTTTAAATGTTTGGAGTAAACCTGAGCCGATATCAGGAACTTTAAGCTGAAAATGGTAGCCTGCTATTTTGTTAAAGAATGCTTAATAAAAGGTACAAATTAATAATATATCCTACCTCCATAGAGACATGGATAAACTAATCTGTTTAACTCAGCAAGTAATTTAATAAAACTATGCAAAAAAATTGACTTAACCATAAGGACAATGCAACACTAATGTGTTTCATAATGTGTATCTTACCCACTGTAAAAGGGTCATGGCATGTGTCACTTCTACTTTCTTTCCAGTCCAGCAGGCACTAGAGGTTGATGGGATCTGTAGCTTCTATATGAGTGTTAAGTTTCAACATCAAGCTATGAGCTTTTCCAATGCCACAATAAACCTTTATTTCATTCATGAGGGCCAAATCAGAGAGAGCATTTGCTGCTTCAAAAGCCTGACTGAAATATTCACAGGCCTTGCTGTAATGCCCCTATAAAAAAAAAAGAAACATACTTCAACATTCCAGATTCTCACTTGCAGCTTCCAAACTATTTCTACAATGATTTGAATAAAGAATTGCAAAGATAGGGGTGAGGAAAGAAATATGAAATTAACACTGAAGTAAATGTCATTATTATTGTCCAGGAATGGGCTTTCAGGGTGTCATTTAAATGTCATGTGACCTTTGGAAAAGAATGGGATAGGATCGGATGGGACACGACAGGACTGGATAGGAAAGAAAAGGAAGGGAGGGGTGAAGAAGGGAAGGGAAGGGCAGAGGAGAGGAAGTAGATTGAGAGGAGGAGGAGGGGAGGGAAGGGGAGGAAAGAGAAGAGGAGAGGCGAGGAGAGGAGAGAAGAGAGCTCTTACTAAATAGAGTGCTGGCTATGAATGGAGAACTTCATTCAAATCTCAACTGATCAGTGATGGGCTTAGACTAATCATACCTTTCCATCCAACCTATGTCAAAATTTGCTAAAAGACTATAATGCATATAGAAAGAAAAGAAACATATGGAGTATATTGCCCCAAACTCTTTGGAAAAATTAATTCTAATCTGAATAAATAAATCTATTCCTGCAGAATTTTATTTATATTTATATGTAATATAATAAAGCAGAATGAATATAGAATACACTTTATATGATCTGTTAATCAAACAGTTCAAGTATTATTAATATAAAATATAAAAGAATAAAATTACAATAAATAAAACATTATCAAGTCAAATTACTATTCAAGCCAGCAATTAAATACAACAGTATAAGTAATTTCAAATGGAAAAAGCCTGTGGGAACCAAAAATGTTTATATTCTAGATAGTAAATCTCCTGCTTCTTTTAGTCTCACAATAAACACAGATAAGATCATCCCTTAGCAATCTCAGTGCTCTACCACTATATACCACTTTATAATGATGCCTTGCTAAGACCGCAGTTGGAATGTTGCATCCAGTTTTGGTTGCCATGATATTAAAAAAAATGTTGAGACTCTAGAAAGAGTTCAGAGAGGAGCAAAGAACATGATTAGGGGCTGGAGGCTAAAATATATGAAGAACGGTTGTAGGCATTGAGAATGTCTAGTGTAATGAAAGAAAGACTAGGGTGATACAATAGCAGTGATCCAATATTTGAGGGGCTGCCACAAGGAAGAGAGGTCAATCTATTCTCCAAAGCATCTGAAGGCAGGACAATGGATGGAAACCAATCAAGGAGAGAAGCAACCTAGAACTAAGGAGAAATTTTCTGGCAGTTAGAACTAATCAGTGGACTTGCCTCCAGAATTTTTGAATGCTCCAACACTGGAAGTTTTTAAGAAGAGATTGGACAACTATTTGTCTGAAATGGTATAGGGTTTAATGGAGGATAATTATGATACTGAATTCAATTAATTTCTGTTAATTTTTTTGTGGCACAGAGTAACCTTTAAGTTGATTTCTGCCAGTGGGGAAAAATTGACTAGGAAGATAAAACATATGGTTATTATGCTTTATTAAAATGGGAGGGCATAAATCACAAACTTTCTATATTGTGTTAGTGGTTATAAACATACAACATTACCAAGTTTTGTGGCAATGTCCAATTAGTCAACACTTTTAACTAAAAAAAATGGAAAATTGTTCAACAATCCTTCATAATAAATCCTTTAATATCTATAGTTCTTACAAACATACCATTAAAATTTCCTTCTGTTCATATTATTGCAAAACATTGGATGATCAAAAATGCTATTTCATTGCATCAGAGGAACTGAAAAATATTGGAAACTGCCTTAATTAAACAATTAATGTAACAAAAATATGTTTGGAAAAATATCTGTAATCTAGGTCAAATTTTGTTGTTTTGTCAACGTAAGTCTTATAGATTGCTCTGATTTGTAAAACTATTGTTTTGGATTGATATATTGAATATGAATGTTCTCAGTATTGATTTCCCAAGATCATAGACGTGACTACAGACTTGAATTTGTTTTATTTATTCCCTTTTTTTGTTTTGTTGCTTTCCCTCCTGCTTCCATTCTCCTTTTTATTTGACAAAATAAGACAGTAGCTAATTGGGAACTGGTACAGAAATTTCTGAATTCATTTCATATGCTTATACCATGGCAGCTTTGTTCTGCACAAATTAAAGCTTCAAAACAACTCTTGGCAGCAGTATAAGATAGAATAACCTGAACTAGAACAAATCATTATATAGCCAAAAGTTACTGAGGCAAATTCAGTCTTAATTAACTCACATTCACATAATATCAGCCTAAAGCAACAATTTTGATATACTGCACAGACTGTTCACTTTTCTGGAACTAGAAAGTGTGATCTGAAGTGCCTAACTTAATAGTACATTTTTAAATATTGAGACAATTTAAAATGTTTTTAACATCACACACACACACACACACACACACACACACACACACACACACACACACACACATTAATATAATGCTGTTTCTGACTGATGTAACAGTATATATGATATGTTATTAAATTAATACTTACACTTTCATTGTAAATGTTTCCGAGGAATGTATATGCATCCACAAGACTTTGACTCAGCTGAACTTTCTTGGCAATGTCCATGAACATTTCCAAGTACCTAATAGCTTCATCTTTTTTTCCCTGACTAAGGACAAAATATTTATTGAAGAAATTCATTATATCACACAAGAATATAACTGAAGCTCCACCAATCTGTGTACATAATCTTGTTTTTAAAGTTATAGAATGAAGTATGAGCCCAATACCGAAGAAAATGATAAACTGCAGCAACTGCTATAGGATAGATTATTTTAAGATACACATTTCACTGCATTTCGTACCATGTATGACTGTGTATATGATGAATAAAATTTGATTTGATTTGATTTGAAGATATAATGACTGCTTTCAGTCGATAATCTTATACTACCTATCATTGTTATGCTGAGTTTTAATGCATCATCTCAATAATCAGTTTTTAAAAAACGTAAGCAGAGCTCATTCCCAAATCAAAGCTTAATGTTGGAAAACAAACACTGATAAGGTTTTTTTGTATGTTTTCATAAAGAAAGCTATATTAACAATACTTTTCCCATCAGTATTGCAATGTAGTTAAACCTGTTTGTAAATAAACATGATTTAAATACTTGCCTTGAACCTGAGTGTCTAATGCAATGGTTCAGATGATAAAACATTAAGCTACAAATAAATCACAACTTCTACAGTAATATAAAAATAATATAAAAATAATATCTATTTGTAATTTCAAAAGTATTTTTTAATTTAAAATACAAGAGAAAAACAGTAGATACAAAAATAAAAATGTATAATGCTTGAACTTTGCATGCAAACATAGGTCTCTAGGAGACTCTAATACTGTTTTTTAATATGTTCACATAATTAAGGTGAACCAAACTAATGCAGGAGCTAACTTAGTTATAGATATAATGCTATCTATAACTAAAAGAAAATTCTACTAATTTCCATTTTTGAACTGTAGCTTAAAATTATATGAGATTAAAACTAGTGTATTTTAAAATTTTGCAATAAAATGTATTGATTTGATGTTATTTTATTACATTTTGGAAAGAAAAAGATCATCATATATTATGAGGATATACAATGCATCGTAAACATTTACTGCATGTCAAAGGGTTTCTAAAGTTTAAAGAAGAGCCACATTTTGAAAGCTATTTTTTCTTTCAAAGAGGAAGAAATCAAACATTTCCACAAAGAAGAACTGAACTGATTCAGAGAAGTTAAAGAACAAGGTTAAAATGTTATACAAATATTAATTCCAGTTTTTCTAGTTTTCTATATGCAGTGCACAGGTGCAACTTGAACAACATATTATATGGTATAATCACTAGATTCATTCAACCAGGCCTTAGAGAGTTAAAAACATATATTCTAAGGAAAGTACTCTTCGGTCCAAAGAATGAGAATGAAACTGTGCAGAATATTTGTGTATCAAGGTGATTCCAGTTTCCAACTGGGAAAACAGCACTGTTAACACCCACATCCCCTGACAACTGTCCAATTATGTATATCACACTTGGCCTACTGTTTGCAGTAGAAGTAATCAATAAAGGATGTGGTTGAGTGAACATAGATTTTGGTTGAACCAATGCATGAAATCTTAATCATTTACTCAGAGTGAAGAAATCAAATAGAACAGAGATGAAACAGCTACCAAGGGGGTTGTTGATTGTGCCACCATGTTTGTGGGTTAGAAGCTGAAAGTAATAAGTCAAATGGAACCAGTGACAGGAGAAAATGAATAAAGGTTTTGTTTTTAATGCAATGAATTAATAGAAATATTTTGAAGATATTTGGATAGTTTTTGAGATTGCCCAGTTAGATTTCACATTTCATTTATAAAAAATAAGGATGCTACTAGACCATTCAATTTCAATAAAGCAAATGGAAAATAAAGGGGGGGAGGGGGAGAGAGAGGAATTAATGCGAACAATAATCAAAAGAAATGTTTCTACAGAGTTTTCCTTCTGCCATGAGTGTAAAACACTGCTACAAAATAAAAATAAGATTGAAGTTTGAAAAACAATAAAGAGGGAATCAAACTCTGCAAACAAAAAGCATTAAACAATGATAATGTTTAGTCTACCTAGTCTGCCTAGTCTACCTTGCATTTGAAACACTTACTTTTATTTTATATAGAGATAAACATAATCTACATTTTAAGTCAGTTAAACCATAGTTTCAGTGAAATACAAACTTATATTAGAATGCAGAAATTATTTGCCATAAGAAATATCCATATCCATCCACCTATTCATCTATTCATCCATCCATCCATCCATCTTACCAACATCACAATATTGTGATTAGAAATAATTGTAAATTTTGAAAATAAATTGTATTTTTTTAAAAAATAAAAACATTTGGAATATATGCTTTTATAATGAAACTAGATGTGTAGAAAGTTCTTCTGTTTGACCCCTTTATATTGCTAAGATGGATCATCTTTATATACACAAGGTAATTATGAATAATTCATAGTTATTTAATTAATTTATACAAGCAAAATATAGTATTTTAGAGTATTACAATAATTATTTAATACAAATGCCCCAGTCTATGAAACATTCATATGAAACACTTTTCCAATCCAAACAATATTTATGAAAAATGTGAAAAAAAAATCTGTTAAATCTGTTTTAGTCATTGAAAATCCTATTTTACCACTCTAGTTTAGGTATAATAAATTATAAGTTTATATGCACAAATCAGTATTGTTCAAATATTTGGACCCAGGAAGTTTCTATATTTTTGAATTATTGCATTTGCAATTATCCTAAAATCTTGGAAGTGTGGAAAGCTTGCAGGAGCCAAATAAAGACAGTAGAACTATATAATCAAATCCTAGATCCTTTCATAAAGAATCAGGAGATCTTATGGGACTTTAGAACTGTGAAATTTGGTTCAATTTGAGACGTTATGTTCTAAAAAATTCAGTCTCTCTGTTGAAACAAAAGTTGAATCAGCATCTGGGCATCTGATGTAATTTCAAACTTAAATCTCCATAACTTAAAAGAAGTTTAATTCACACAAATATATACACTATGTGCAATTATATCGTTCTGTACCAACTTCATTTATTTCAATAGGACTTGTGTAGTGCTCTGAAATGAATCATGCATTTGCACAATTAAGTCTGAGGGTAAGCAGGTATGAATTAAAAATAAAAGGAAGCAATAAAAGAGAGAAAACAGCATGGTGGGGTGGGTTTTTTTTGACAATTTAAATGGTAACAATTATCATTATATCAACTATCTTAAAAATTAATTCTGTGAAAGTGTAATAAAATGCTCTCAGCATATGAATGGTAAATAACATATTTTTTAAGGTTGTGCAGCATAAAAGAACTGTAGTTATGCAGCGAAAAATTAACTCATAATTAAAGGCTGTGAGAAGTCTACAGAGTCCCAAAGGAATCCTGTCCACTGAGCCTCTGCAAAGTTCATTGCTGAAGATTTGCATCATTTCAGTCAGCTTTTTCTGGGAGAATGATTATTATTGCTAATGAGCAAATGGTTGTGAATGATTCAATTATTCCAAATCAAAGATTTAGCAAAACTGCCACCCCTAGATTCCTTTTGCATTTCTGGGTATCATTGCTTTTTTCCTGCCGAATGGGAATCAACCCTCAAAAAGATACGGCATGTAGCTTCCATTGAGGTGGAAACAGCACCTAAGAGGAAAAAAGCAATGATACCCAGAAATGCAAAGGGAATCTAGGGGTGGCGGTTTTGCTAAATCTTTGATTCACCCTATGAAACATTCATTTGAAACACTTTTCCAATCCAACCAATATTCATGAAAAACTTGAAAAAATTGGTTTGTTTTTTTTTTCACATAAAGAGAAATCCTGTTTATTGATGTTGTTAAAGATCATGGCCTAATAACTGGATATTACATTTCTAAAATTAGGCACCAACAATAGATTGCTAATCTCCCTTCCCACTAAAAGTCTGTGCTCTAATCATTTAATACTACCTCTGCACTTTACTGAAGACAATTTGTTAATCTGTGGACTAAGCTCATATTGCTTATCAAATCAAATCAAATCAAATCAAATTTTATTCATCATATGCACTGACATACGTGGTACGAAATGCAGTGAAATGTGTATGCAGTGAAATGTGTATCAGATGTGTATCATTATCAGAGTGCTATAACCTGTAAATCCAATAGAGGCATTTCTTAACTAAAAGCCCACATTTAAAACTACAATACGTATAGCTGAAAACATCCTGGAATTTTAAGAATTACTATGCTTGTTTATGGATTTTGAGGCTTCCTAGCTGTTTTTTTTAGTTCCACAAATAACATAAAACTGTTTACTTTTTTGCTTGAAAAAAATAAGGTAGAATAGTAAAATCTAAATTTTCAAAGAATAATTTTTTAAATATTATATCATAGCATGTTTATTGAAGCAAGATACAATTTTTTGTATTGTTTAACCTGCAAGTTTTGGCAGGATAATCTGTTTTTCACTTGCGGCTTAAGCTTTCTGAGTGACACAAATGATTAACTTTTAATTCTCTTTAATACTGCACATAATATTATGTATAGAGAAATCATAAGGTATCTTAATTTTAGATGCTTACAGTTAAAATGTCTAAATGAAAATGTCTAAATGCCTGCCAGTCATACAAAACAAGAATGTCTTACAATTTCCAAAGCTGAATTAAATTAAAATGATAGCAAGACGAAGAATATGTCAACCTACCTTAAAAGGACCCGAGCTACTGTTTGATATGCTCTCCCTAGTCCAGCATAATCTTCTAGTTCTTTGGATATTTTCAGATAAATATTTAACTTCTGGAAAAGAAAAGACGATAAAACAGTTATTTCTGCTTTGATACCACACCAAGGGATACATATAGGTACTGTAGCTTGGTTTTTGATATTTAGAAATATTCATTTAAGGATTTCATTATAATGGTTTCAGTCTAAGTATCATGCATACACATACTAACTAGCCCCATGATGGCGAACCTATGGCACAGGTGTCACAGGCGGCATACAGAGCCATCCTGCTGGGCGCACAAACTGTCGACCAACTTACCTCCAGCTGAGCATGCACATGCAATTATTCATGCATGCATGTGCAATTGCAGAGACCCAGCTGGTCTTTGGGTCACCACTGTGCATGCTGGGCGATTGCAGCAGGAAATCCAGCTGGTCTTCAGAGCTTTCCTGCACATGCACACGCAATTGTTCATGTGTGCATTAGTGCCTACATGCAGCACATGTGCATTGCATGTGCAAAAGCTGTGTGCATGTGCATATGGTGCGGTTGCACATGCAGTGCATGTGGGGGAGCTGCACGCAAGTGCAGCTGGCACATGCAAAGTGCATACTTTTTGGCACTTGGTAAGTAAAGGTCTGCCACCACTGAACTAGCCTATAGGGAAGTTAACAAATGGCTTCTGATTAATAAGCAAGTTATACACTTCAATGGTTATTCTTACTGGGCTCGGATAAACACAGCATCTTTATCCATATATGCAGTACTGCAGCAATAGTTACAATTAGAAGTTTTCAAATTATGTGCAAAATAACCAGTTGCAATATGTTGTACATAAGTTAAAGAAAAAATAGTATTGAAAACAACTTGTTTTTTCCAGATATACTACATATACTTCTTTACATAAGTGTTTCGTTAATTTTGGAATCAGAATCAGTATCACCTCTTCTATAAGCAAGGTGGCTGTAGTGAAACATATTACCTTAATTTAACTAAAACACTGCCATCATCTCTATGGCCTACTTTTTAAAATTATGCATTTGAATGAGCAGTAGCAAAATGTGTATATATAATGACATTTCAATTTTTCTTCTTCTTCTCATGGTACTTTGATCCAATCTATTACTCAAGTCTCCAAAGACTATCTATGGAAATCCTTTTTTGCAAATTTTTAATAAAAGATTAGTGAACGTCAGTTTCCAAGTTTAATGGGGAATAGGAGATTAAAAAGACTGCAGTGAGAAATCTGGGCAAACTATAAAACCTGACTGGATGAACAGATATACTCTGTGTGAACCACAAACATCCTCAGCCAAAGTAAACTCAATTAGAACTGTAGATAAATCATTCAGATTTTTCTATAAACACTGAAGCTAAAGTGGATTTCAATCAGGTCACTTTGAAAAATGTAACCTTCACTGTAAACCTGTATGGTTGGGTTAGAACATGTTGGTTAGAACATGTTAAATAATATTATAGTTTGTTTGTTTTAGATTTGCGTATAACAAGGGTGACAAACTCAAGGCCCATGGGCCAGCTTGGAAATAGTGAAGGACGGCCCACAGGGCTTCTGTCAGCAAAAACAGAGCTCGGGAGGGTGGAGGGTGGCCATCCTGAGCTCTGTTTTCACTGGCAGAGGGCTACAAGAGGATCTCCCCAGCCTGTCCTGGGCCACCACAGGTGCCCCCTGACACGAGTGATATCAAGCTGGCCACGCACCCCCTCAGCCATTTCATCCGCCCCCCAAGATCAAACACAACCCTGATGGGGTCCTCAATGAAATCAAGTTTGACACCCCTGGCATATAATGTGAAGAGTTTCTTTAGTTTCTAATTTACATCTATGCTACTGTACTTTATAGCATAAATACTATTTATTTACTAAACAAGCCATGATTTAAAATAATATGCACACCCTGTCTGTGCAGTGGTGTTCATATTAATATACAGCATGGTCAGTTTGAACCATTTAACCAACAAGATATGTATTTCCCAAAATACAGATAAGAATTAGAAATATTTCAACATGCTCTTCTGGATCTCAAAGTAAATTGATTTGATTCACAGCTCCCAACATATATGCAGACTGACATTTTGTTCTACATTTTTGGCCTTTAAGAAAATATTAAGTGTTTACAATACCTGTTTATATTATAGACATACATATGATATGCACATTTAAGTTCAGTTCAGTTAAGTGAATCACTGTAGGTATTAAATTAGTAACTAAGTTGTTAAGTGAATCTGGCTTCTCCTTTGACTTTGCTTGTAAGAAGGTCGCAAAAGGTGATCAAATGACCCTGGGACCTTCATAACCATCATAAATATGAGTCAGTTGCCAACTGTCTTGAATTTTGATCATGTAACCATGGTTGTAAGTCACATTTTTCAGTGCCATTGTAACTTTGAATGGTCACTAAATGAACTGCTTTAAGTCAAATATAAATTCTGGAATATTATATTATATTATCCTGGAATATTTAGAAAACCATAGTGAGTCAGAATGAGACTAAAAGACAGTTATACAACTGGATATGTTTTATGTAACTGTATTGCCAAATGGAGATGCTTCAGGTAATTCAAAAGCTTTTTTTATGGAGTGAAAAGCATTAAAAGCCAAACTTATTTCTGCTACAGAAGACCTATGGCAGACATAACTAATAAATATAGCAAAAGAGTGGTATAGGTGTTCTGTCTGCGTATGCGCGGGTGAAGTTTTCCCTTTAGTTCACCCACGCTGCACCGACTGCCAACAGCTGATTGGTTGTCGGCCTGGAGGTCCCTGATTGGCCAGGGACAGGTAAGCCTCCGATTGGTTGCAGGCAGAGCTGCGGGAAAGTATAACATGAGCGGTCCGCCTGCAGCCGAATGCTACTTTTATTCACTAGAAAATAAAGGGCACTCTCGCGGTTATCTAGACTGACACGCGTCTTAGTCTTTTTGTTAAGCCTGTGAGCTGGGGACTTCGAGGAGTTAATAATAGGCACTAACCCAGTGCTGGCGAACCTTTTACTTACCGAGTGCGAAAAGTACGTGCTTTAGACATGCCATCCACACTTGTGTGTGGCTCTTCCATGTGTGCTGCATGTGCAACTGCACCATCTGCACATGCATACAGCTTTTGCATGTGCAATGCACACATGCTGCACTCAGGCACTCATGCACACATGAGCAATCGCATGTGCATGTTCAGGAGAGCTCCAAAGACCAGCTGGATTTCCTTCTGCAATCGCGCACATGCATAGCAGACGCCGAAGACCAGCTGGGTCTCTGCAATCGTGCATGCATGCATGTGCAATTGCATGTGCATGTTCAGCTGGAGGTAAGTTGGCCAACAGCTTGTGTGGCCAGCAAGATGGCTCTGTGTGCCACCTGTGGCACCTGTGCCATAAATTCGCCATCACGGCACTAACCTGTAATAGCAGCTTCCTGACATAACAAGAGAAGAGTGGGTCATTTGGAGGATCATACATCTTCATTCATGTCCACCTGAGCATTTGAGAATCAGCATGCTCAACAGAGATACTCTAGTAGAGCAGAGACAAGAAACTACGGCAAGACTATGCACCATCTTTTACATTACTGCTTGCTAAAACCAACTCAAAAGTATTAAAATGTACACAATATCTTGAAAGAAATATATCTTGGTAAATGGATATAAGAAGAAAAACATATTTTTTACCTTAGTGTTTAGGCACAAATATACTAGATTCTAACCCATTTTAGAACCATATACTTTATTTATAATATATATGAAAAGCACATTATTCACTCTTCTTGGCATGTACAATATAATCTTAAAATATCCTGGGTACATTTTAAAAAATGTATCCCCCCAAATTAAATGTAGGATATTTCTTCTCTGTATATTATAATTAGTCTGGATTAGCGTGGTTTGGAGTGACAATTGGTACTATTAATAAATTTAAAGAAGATGATAAATAATAGTTGTCTATTTAAATTTATTTTATTATCTCTGTTAAAAGTGAAAAAGAATAAAAGCCGTTGCTTTTCTTTTTCCATGGATCTATATTTTAGTTATATGTAGAATAAAAAAAAAATCCTAATGCAAATCTAAAGTTCTTCTAAATTTGTAATAAAAATATTTCTTTATAAAGGCAAATGTTGGTGTGCAGTAATCACTATTCATATTTAAATTTCACTATAAGTATAATTATTCTTGAGTTAATGTTGTATAGTGCATACTTTTTTCTTTCTAATCTTATGATTTTTTCCCCCTTAAACCATTCCTCCTCTTAGGATGACCTTTGTAAGAATGTGTCTGGATATTTTGAAATAACAGAATTATCCTTGCAATAATAGAATTATCTTTGCAAAGCAATAGGCTACAGATTTTGTACAAAGGGCAACAACATTCCCACATTCTATTTGCACAGATATTTTGCAGGTGGTTAGTTTTGCTAGTGAAAATATGAGGCAAGAGAACTATGTTACGGTATCTAGAATATGTTCTCTCTCTGTGGAGAATATATATGATGGATCTAATATAATAAATATCAACTTCCATTTGATTAAGAATATGCCCAGATGAAAAATGGATGCATATATTATCAATCAAATCTCAGCATTCTATTTTAAGTAATATATATAGATATAGCTATATATACATATATATAGATAGATAGATAGATAGATAGATAGATAGATATAGATATAGATATAGATATAGATAGATAGATACATTTATTCAATATGATTTCCCCCCTCGTTGTAATAGTAAGTTATTTAATTTTACACAGTTAATGGAAGTCTGTGGATTAAAATAAAATAAATTCAAGTCCATATACATAAATGTCAGCTAATCTGTCATCTAGAGTGAAAGCTACAGTGGAAATATGCTACTAGTGAAGAAATTATAAGAAATATTAAAACATGGAATTCAAATTGAATAACATAAAATAAAAATCTATAGTACAGACAGAGGTGATACAAAAAGCACTGAAAAAATGTTTGGAATACTCTAATTCAATAGTAGGTCTAAATTGTATTTATGTTGTCTTAGCATTAAATATGTATTTCCAGAGGTCAGACTTCAAAATGGAGGTCAGCTTTAACCCAACATTGGAGCTATGGGCTTTGTTTTACAGATAACATAGGATAACGTTCTTTTTTATCAATATCCATAAATCTGTCTGCACCATCTTCGATCTTGAAGTTCTTTTCTGTTATATAAAAACCAATGTAGAAATTGCCAGCTGCAACATACACATACATTCTGTATACTATTTGTCTTCTACTTTAAAGTATATTTTATGACATCTTATGAATGGTCCTTCTCCCTCCCTCCCTTCCTTCCTCCCTCCCTCCCTCTCTCCTTCTCTCCTTCTCTCCCTCCCTCCCTCC
>JANHFJ010003429.1:22161-42354 GCA_032468195.1 Cerberus rynchops
TATTGTTATGATTGTTTGTAAGTTTATTATTGCAATTATCTTCTCATCTTTCCTACTACCTTCTCCTGTTGATATCTTATGATTATATTACTTTGTTGCTTGTATGTACGCTGAGAGTTTATACACTAGAGACAAATCCCTTGTGTGTCAAATCTCACTTGGCCAATAAAGAACTCTGTCCTGTCCTGTCCCGTCCCGTCCCGTTCCATCCCGTCCCGTCCCCTCCCCTACCCTACCAAAACAAAACAAACCAAACCAAAACAATACAAAAAAATACAAAAAAAATCCATCCCATCCCATTCCATTCCATTCCATTCCTATCAAAGGCCTGAAGGGCTGCTTCTTGTTCTGGATAACTTGGTAGAAGACGTGATTCCATTGCATTGCCATTGTGATAATGTATTGTCACCTTGTTTCCTATCCAATATTCCAATCTCGGATAAACATGTGAAGTTTCAGAAGTGGTTCTGAAGGTGCTAATTTTTTTAATTTTTGATGAAGTTCAAAATTCATGCTAAGGCTGCCTTGTTAGATGTGACTCAGGATCCTGTGTTCTATGTATCATGCCTGGAATGCAGACTATTATCTATCTGGAGGCTTCCCAAAAGGAGACTTAATCAAGACTTCAGCTTGATCTCTTGGCAAATGCCCCAAAAGGTTCCCTCTTATCTCCCTTATTTGGCATCTATGTAAACATCTGATGTGGAATATATACCTTCTCTGGATGGGTACATGCCCTTTTCTTCATAAGGATTCGTTGTGGCAATCTGTAGGTCTTCCAATTTATATTAATATTCCAGACAAAATCATTTTAATTTTTTAAAATAAAAGCAAATCCTGGCACATACTTTTCTAAGACTTGAAAAACTACAATATAATTGAATATTTTCAAATTTAAAAATGTGGGGAATATATTTTTAAGTTATAACCCGTGCAATAGACTGAAGACAATCTGCTATTCTGTAGAGGATATTTAAAACAAACATAATTTATGTATGTCCTCCATTCTGGCAGCTGTGACAATGCTAACCTGCCAAGAGCTTTTATCGAGTACGTTATAACAACTAGTAATAAGTGTAAATAATAAATGCCAAAGATCTTATGGGAAGCAGTAGCAATAGTAAACAATTTTTGGTATTTGCTGATAGGAATCTGCTGGACTTGGAATTCCCTGGCTTCTTAGTAGATGTTTGGCCTGACAATAAACAACAGTTTAATACTTTATCTAATCCCCGTCAGGAGGTGAATTCAGCAGCGAGCTTTTGCAGATGTTCACATCCAATAATCTATCCATAATTGATGAAACAGGGAGGTCAGATGTAATGGTTGCTACTATTCTAGCAACATATAAATGGTTATTGACAAAACAAGCCAGAATGGCACTGAGTACTGAGCAGTGACAATCCTGAAAGCAGTGCAAAGACAGAAGAATAGATGAGGATTATAGGACAGAATTCTTCAGTAAGATGTTTTGCATAAAAACCACATAAGCATACAGAGGGCATTTTCGGATGAGAAAAATCTTCAAAGATGGAGAAAAAAAATAACAATGAGCTAAATGTAAGGTGACTGGAAATTTCAGTAAGTAGAAATGCATGCTCTTGAACAGCAATAATGTGTTCCAGATATCTGGAGTACCTTATTGGATTAATATGCCAAAACTGTACTAGCAAGAATGATGTTCTTTCACAAAAACTGCATGCGGAATGATAAAAAAAATTTAAGTCCAAATTGTTACATTAGTAAACAAACTTTTTTTATTTATATGTAATCATCCACCCTGTGACATACTTCGATAGTCAAAGATTCTTACTTGTATCTTTTTCCTTAATAACAATTAAATACTATAGGTATTGTCAACTTTATATTGGATAAGTGGCTAAAAGAAACTCATACTATAGATATAAATGACTGAATGTGCAGTTTATAAATGGGGAAAAAAGAATTCCTATTCCTCAACCATTTTGTGCAGCCTGAATACATTATTAGAAATGCATGTAAATATAAATATAATTTTATTGGTTAATTTATTCTCTATATATTTACATATAAATGTATAATGAAATGCTGTGCATCTATACATGTTGACAATATTTCTTCAGTGCTGCTGATTTCATATTACAGAAAACTGAATTACTGTGTTACAATTTGCAATAATAAAAGCTTTTGTTATTATAAATACTGATTGTTTAATAACACAGTTCATTACCAATTTCTGATTGGATCTGCAATTAATTATGTAACTGTATATTGATTAATCAGTTAATTGATTACAATTATATATTAATTTATTTGTAAAAATTAATTAATTGTTGGAAAGACAACATATAAAGTCTGAAAATATGTCATCAAATATTAATTGCTAGACTTCCACCATGAAATTCAAGCAGTATGAATATGTTTGTGATCAGAACAAAAACTTAAGAATTTTACTGGATTTTGATGTAGGTATCTATTTTGTCTTTTATTTATCAGCTGTTAAAAGATGCAATTTAAGAGTGCATGTGATAATATAAGCACAACCGTAAATTGAATACTGGTTGTGTTAAATTATACATGACCACACTGTGTTCTGCATGACTATCTCAGAAAAAAAAATGCAAATATAAGAAACACATTTGAGGCCACATGCCTCAAGGGAAAATGAATATAAGCAGTTTAATACATAGCATAATCCTATATGTATCTACTTAAAAGTATGTTCTAATGAGTTTAATTGGACAGTCACAATAAATTGAGCATAGACATGCATCTCTTAAACACTTCAATATCCTTTTAAGTCCCTTACAATACAATGGACCTATCTAAGTACTCATCCAATTGCGTTTACTTGTACTATTTTGTTAGAATATGTGCATTTCTAAGCACATATCTTGTTCTAAATCATAGAGTTTTCTGAACCCACAAGTTTGTGATTTCCATGAAGACATAAAATAAAAGGCAGAGAAAATGTAATAGAACTGTGATATGAAAGGACAAGATAAACACTAGTACCAAGTGCTTAATAAATGTATATGCTTCTTCACATCAATTTCAAAAGTGGTTCATAAGGGTTATATAAAATATCTAAATATACCAAATTAGAACATAATCAGTAAACAAACACAATGCAATACATGATTATATAAAGTCAGGGGTAAGTATATTTTTAAAGGCTAAAATAAAAAAGGATTGCTTTTTTTAAAAAAATAGGGACGTGATTGGATCTAGTAAAGAGTTCTATGATATGAGAATCAAGTACTGACAAGGCATTGCTCCTTGCAAGATAGTCTTTGAGCAGCACCTCATCCGAAAAGTTTGTGTGCCCTGGCAGCACTAAGTTTTGGACTTTCACATTCTGCCAAATTAAAATTTCTGAGCCATTTTCACTGTTGTGTTATGTAGAACACTCTACAATAGGGGTGTCAAACTCAGGACCCAGGAGCCAGCCTGTTGGGTGCTTAGATCTGGCCCATGGGACCACCCTGGAAACAGCGAAGGACTGGTCCATGGTGCCTCTACCAGCAAAGGAGCTTGGGAGCCTGTTTTCTCTGCCAGAGTACTCAGACCACCACAGGTGCCTCTGATGCGAGTGCTATTGAGCTGGCCAGGCCCAGCCTGGCCACACCCACTCTGCCCCCCCCCCCCGAGGTCAAACACAACCCTGAGCGGTCTTCAATGAAATCGAGTTTGACATCCTTGCTCTACAACAAATCGTGCCTAAGCTTAAACTTTATTAACATCTCCAGTTAGTCTTGTACAAAAAATAACCAACTTCTTCCAACATCTTAGAAACACTGAGGTATCTCAAATTTTCATATAATCCATTATTTTCAACAATTATTTACCAAAATCAATTGACTGGACTTCTCACATAAGAAATCCCCTATCTTTGCTATATATTTTATCAACCAAAAGTTAAAGTCATTTGCATTAAAATAAGAATAAACACATGATTTAATGTAAGCACCTTAAGGGGTAAAATCAATTCCACAATAAGTGGTTCACTTAATGAATAAAAATGGTTAGATTTGATATTTTATAAAATGTAACATGTTTTTTCTCTACTGTTTGCATTATGGGAAGAAAGTTAAAAAAATGAAATAACAAAAAGAGTCAAAAATATCTAGAGGCAGTGGTTATCTGAAAAATCTGCTCCCATTAGATTCTCCCAGATGGAGGCTACTTGAGGTGGGTCACAGAACAAAGGGAAAATGATGATGAAAATTCAAAGCAAAGCAAAAAAATAACTGCTGAGCTCCCCAAGTGTATCTCTGAATAGTCCCACGCTGTGTGGCAAAACCCTTTGGCAAGCTACAGAAGCTAGTGATGAAATACATATTAACATGTGGCAAACAGGCTTGTAGCTGTATTGTATGTAAGTTACAAGTAATGATAACTAGTAGTCTCCTGGGAGCAGAAGGCAATGATTTCGACTCTGTAAGCATCTGAGCTCCCCTTGGATAAAGGGACAATTAAACCAAGAACAGCAGATACATTTTAGCAATCCTTTCTAATTTTATAGTATAGTTTATTTGTGCTCAGCAGAGATGAAAACAACTGAAATTTAACATAGTATGCACTAGTTATTACTGATGTATAAACTTAAAAAACTTGATTTAAACCTACTTGGATTGTTCATGATTAAGGATTTAGTAAAGTAATAAATTTGATTTTCACAATGATAGTGAAATGTTCTATTCTAAAGATACTTTATCCACAAAAGGATCATATTAAATTATTTAAATAAAAAGGAATCAGTAGAGAATAAGCCAAGAATGCATGGTGTTTCTTGCTTGTTCAGTATGTTTATGAACAAATGTATAAGAAGTGCTTGTGATAACATTAGAGGTGTGTTAATTGAGATGTGAACGCACATATACTTTCATATGTTGAGAATGCTATATTGTTGACTGGGTGCATAAATGATCTGCAGAAAATGTTAACATATATAAAGCAGCAAAGAGTTGTGTTTGAAAAGAAAAATGAAATGAATAATTGCAAATCATATGTAGGGAAAAAGAAAAACACAAGAAAGTAAATTGTTAAATATGTTGGTAAAACATTTTCTAAAGATGGGAAAACGGAGAAATTCTAAGACTATGCAAATGTCAGTAGAAACTAGTGTTTAGTATGTTATCTGTTTCAAGAAATGAATACTTGTTGAAGAAGTATAAAGAATTGTGTTGAGAGAAGTTTATTATATGGTAGTGACAACTTTTTAACCAAAGATATGAATTCAGAATTCAGCAGTGCATAATAATTTGTTACAATATTGAGAACAAATATAAACGCATTAGGAAGCATTTACAAACTAAACAAAGTGTATGATGCAGGGAATATTGTCTGCATTAATTGGTAAGGATTTACCATGGAGTCTCTCTGATTAGCTAAGTTACACCAAGTACACAACAGACAGGTTAGATTAGGCGTCAGCATCTTCTTAATAGAAATTACCGGTATATACTGCCATCTGGTATAATGCAGTGATTAAGAGGTTAAATTGTGAACCAAGAAGTCCAAGGTGAAAATCTTGCCACAGCCTTGTCTTCTTTATATGGAAATTGGCAAAACACTCATGTCATACATTAGATCCGAAAAGAAACTGCTATCAGAAAATTTTTGATATGAAGAAAACTGGTGGGAAAATCCCACTTGTGGAAAAATCCACTTAGGGTTAGGTGTCCCTGAATTCAGAGAGCGAAATAGAAATTGCCAATGGATTTGGAGCCAATACGTATTGTTTGGAGTGTGCATACTTTTTGAGCCTGCCTTATCTATGTTTCCTACCAAAATATATAGGAAAATCCCACTCGCAGAAAATCCATTTAGAGTTAGGGTTAGGTCTCCATGAATTCGGATGGCGAAATGGACATTGCCAATCGATTCGGAGCCCATAGGTTTGCTTTGGAGTGGGCCTACTTTTTGAAGTGGCCTTATCTATGTTTCCTACCAAAATACATGGAACAATCCCACCCATAGAAAATCCACTTAGGGTTAGGGTTAAGTTTTCCTGAGTGAAACAGACATTTCCAATGTATTCAAAGCCCATAACTATGGTTAGGAGCATGCATACATTTTGTACCTGCCATATCTATATTTCCTAACAAAATACGTGGGAAAATCCCACTTGTGGAAAATGCCTTTGAGTTTAGGATTAGGTGTCCCTGAATTCAGAGAGTGAAATAGACATTGTCAATGGATTCAGAGGCCATTGGCATGGTTAGCAACGTGCATACTTTTTGAGCCTGCCTTATCTACTTTTCCTGGCAAAATACATGTAAAAATCCCATTTGCGAAAAACCCACTTAGGGTTAAGGTTAGGTTTCTCTGTATTTGGAGAGCAAAATGGATATCACCAATGGATTCAGAGCCTATCAATATGGTTAGGAGGGTGTGGACTTTTACAGCGTGCATCATCTCCGTTTCCTGGCAAAATACATGGAAAAATCCCATTTGAAAAAATTCCAATTAGGGTTAGGGTTAGGTTACATTGAATTCAGAGAGAGAAATGGACATTGCCAATGGATTCGGAGCCCTTCAGTACAGTTAGGAACATACATTTTGAGCCTGCCGTATCTATATTTCCTACCAAAATACATGGAAAAGTTCCACTCACAGAAAAACCACTTAGGGTTAGGGTGAGCTATCCATGAATTCCGAGAGCAAAATGTTCTGTCCCCTCAAAATAATGCAATACACAGCCATTGATGTCTAAACTGCTGGCAACATGATGCTGTTTTTCCTCAGCATTAAAAAGTTGTTCTTTCTCAATTTATCATGTCACTTTCTTTTTTAAAAAAATCTTCACTTCTGCAAAGGGTTTCCCAATTTTTCCTAGCATCATTATTTGCTCTTCTTTTATTACTTTCCCAATTTTTCTAAACCTGGTGCTATTAATATTATCTTAATTTATCTATCATGTAACTTTTTTCATCTCATGTTATAAAAAGCATTTCAAGACAATGCTGCTATTATTTAAATAATAAAAACATCAAGAATTACACCAGTTTTTCAGAGAACTCAAGTATTTATCTGAATGAAATATATTACCTAAGAGTTTAATGGTAACCCTTCAAGTATGATTAGAGTCAAATAAGACTTTAGGTATAGAACTAACATTTGTGTTTAAAGTTAGTTTAAATAGCAGTGAAGGGGATAACTGAGGATCAGAACTATAATATAGAAGACAGGATAACTACTGGTGCTTTGCTCCCACTTATTTGGATTGCCAGGTTTTTATTTATCTGTAAACAATTTAGTCATTAATGGCAAGTTGTTCCTTTTCTGAAAGGAAATAACAGTGAGAGGACAGCACTGAAAGAAGCAACACACACAAAAAAAAGTTAAACATCCTTTCCACGGTTGCAGTTCAGATTCAAATCTCACTTCAACAACTGATTTTATGGAGGCAAATTCAAAGCAGACAAAGAGCAATACTTGCAAATTTTTTAGAGACCAATTATATAGGTTTAGAGATAAGCAAACCATTTATTTATTTATTTATTTATTTATTTATTTATTTATTTATTTATTTATTTATTTAAATTTATATACCGCCTCTCTCCCGAGAAGGGACTCAGGGCGGTAATAGTATGAAAACTTTATTTTTGATCAGTGACCAACTAAGTAGCTAATTATAATGCATAAAAGCAGGCATAATATGTAATTACTATATAAACTGCCAATTAAAATTTACAATATAAGAATTAAGCAAAATTGAATAAATAAGAATAAAATTTAGATAAAAGAATAAAAGAACTTCTTTGTAACATCATTCCAGGATTAGGACATCTAAAGACTTCTTTTAGCAATATCTACCGATAAGAATTTGGAAACTATAATAGGAGGGTTGACCACCTTTCCCTCCCTGAAAGTTTGATCTCTTCTAGGAGGTTGTATCAGTATGCCAGCAGATAGATGGAACAATGAAGAAATTCATGTCCCAGGTTCATTATAGTGAGAAGAACAATTTCTTTCATTAAATGGGATTTTATGAACCCTCCGTCGCAATATTGCTAAAGGTAGAACATGAAGACTTTTACAGTATGCTGAGCAAATCGGATTGAATGGATAGTTTGCAGATCTAAATGCAACTTTATATTTTGGAACCCACCCTTGTAGATTGCCTATAGCACTCAATTCTGTCTGACAAGTAATATCACAATAGTAGACTTTAGACAACTGTTATAGAAATGCTTTGCAAAGCTTAAAAATAAGCTCTTACAGCCAAAAAAGAAGAAAGCATTAAAATTACAGGATTGGATTTTAAACTGGAAGCAATTATCACATGCTATATAACTCAAGCTTCAGTTGCACAACAAAATTGTAGAAGGGGAATAGTTACCTTAAAAGAGAGGCCATCATATATTTATAGGCGAAGTCAAGCTGTTTTGTCATTATATGGAGCCATATAATAAAAAAGATATACCATATTTTTCGCTCCATAAGACACACTTTGTCTCCCAAAAGTGGGTGGAAATGTCAGTGTGTCTCATGGAATGAATATTTCCCAAACCCCGCCCATCCGCCGGCCCCCACCTGCCGGCCATTTTTTGCCTCTGCGCATCCTGTTTTTGGCCTCCATGTGCCCTGTTTTTGGCTGTACCCCATTTTTGGCCTTTGTGTGCTCCGTTTTTCACAGTACAATATAATAAGTAATAATGTATACTGTATATAGCAGTTTGATATTACTGTCCAGGTTTCAAGCTGTTCCTTCATAACAGCTGGTTTTCAGATGGTGAAGACGCTAACTCATTGAAATCGATTTTCATGGGAAAAAGAGACATTAAATCCAGATCTTTACTAAATTAGCTTGGTTATTACAGAATGTAGACTTTTTAATCAATCAAAACATTGATTCTTTTCCTCCTCAAAATACAAATGTCTTCTTTAAAAAACCTTCAATTTTTCTGTATGATGTTTAAAAAATGCTTTTATATGTATTACTTTACCTTTTAAATATCAAATATTTATTACAGTCAAAGACCAGTGCAATTAAAACCTCTCAAAGAGTACCTAGTTATAATTTCTAGAATAAAATGACAAATAACAAATCAAATCTATGTTGAAATCATAATTTGGCAGCCTATCAGTTGCACGTAAACACGAGCATGGCCAAGCTATCATGTAATATATTATTATATTCCCTTATTATTATAATATATTTGTGGCTGTGTGCCACTTCCCTCGCATGTGAACTGTGGCAAATTTTTTCTTCTTTGTAACTGGAGACTAAAATGGCAACCTGTTGGACAGCAGGACCATCCCAGGAGGAAAAAAAAAACCCTCCACCACGAAACTGCAACCAGGGAAACCAAGACAGAAGCCAGGGCCAATGGACACCATGTTAAACAAGTTAAGGATGGAGGGCCTGCTTTTGAAGCTGGGCTGTACACAGCTGACAGAATTATAAAAGTGAATGGGGAAAGTGTCATAGGAAAGATGTATTCTCAAGTAATTGTTTTAATACAGAACAGTATTTGAGGGACCACCACAAAGAAGAGAGGGCCAGCTTATTTTCCAAAGCATATTTCCAAAATGAACATGGAGCTGATCAGCGAATGCTCATTCGTTCCCTATATTTCGGTCAATATTATTTTCAGGATGAATCAAAATTCATCACACAGCAGTACAATGTAATACATTGGTGTATATGGCAGTTTGGTATTATAGTTCATGTTTCAAGCTGTTCCTTCAAATGGCTGACTTGCAGATGGTGAAGACGCTAACTCATTGAAATTTATTGTAATTGCTTCATTTTATTATAAGAAAGAGAAAGATCAAAAACTTGCAGAGGTAGGTATTCTGAGGCCTGTGAGTTTAGTTTTGTATTGTCTGATTTTGTTGCAAGATATGAGTCCTAATAGACTGAATATTGCAGCGGCAGACAGAAGGACGAGTACCAGTGTTCAGCCATGAAGTTGTACCTGATCATCTGAGAACTAAGCCTGATCCTGAGGTAGAGGAGCAAGAGAAACAGTTAAGCACAGATGCAGCTCGTATTGGCACTGATGTGGCACAGGTAGGACGATGACTGATTAACAGGATCAGGAAGAAAAATGAAATTTGGAGCCTCAGGGAGCACAAACATAGCACATAACAAATTCAGCCCTATAAAACAGTGGAGTCTTTTCCTGGGATCATGTGGCTACCTTCTGTAATTGCCTCATGATCCACGGTTGGTGGGTGGGGTGGGGTGTCAGTTTTAAAGAGATGCAGATCTAATTTACTGTGAACCCCAAAGCATATTTTTGGAATAAAAATTTAAAATATTGAATACTGAATAAACATGTCTAAAATCTTTGCTTGGTAAATGTGTATATGGTTTTGCACCACCACAATTTTGCTACCCTCGCTAATTTTAATTCTCTTAGGAATTGCGTTTTTGGTAGTTTGCAAATGGATTGCAGCTCTATTACATGTTCAATAAGATGTACTTAATGTGCTGTTGTTGTTGCTCTGTTCTACATTGCCTTCCAGAACTCAAGATTATGTAATATAGATGTACTCCCTCTATTTTTCCCATAACGGCTCTTTAATGTAGGACGGACTGGGAGATAGTCACTGGTCTCAGATCCTACTGCACCACATTTCCTTGCAACAAAGGTTGCTTGAATCGTCACATCCCACTGCCCTTGTTATCAGCAGTAAGCATCTCTGTTTCATCTGCATGAAGTCAGGCAACCTGAACCATTTCTAAATTCTGACATTGTATGATTTTTAATTGCAGAAACAGATTCAAAGCCTAAACAAAATGTGTTCGAACTTGCTAGAGAAAATCAGCAAAGAAGATCGAGAATCTGAAAGTGGAGGTATGATTATAGATAAGGAAAAGGACCAAATGAGCTTTAGTGGGGACAACATTGTTGAGAGACAGAAATCCCAGAAGCAGAGATTAAAGTATGGTAAGAAATAAAACCTACACCTTTAGAAAATTTGGAGACCAGTATGAATACTTTTCTACCCTATAGGTTTACGCCAGAACAAGCAGACATTCAACCCTGCTGATACCAATGCCCTAGTTGCAGCTGTAGCCTTTGGAAAAGGATTGTCCAACAGACGTCCACCAGGAGTGGGAAATTCTGTTCCAACTAGTCAGCAAGCTGCCAATGCCATCATAGCTGGTGCTTCTACCATGCAGCAAGTACAAATGTCAGGCGCACCAAATCAACCACAGCCTATGCTTGGAGGAGTGCAGATGCCACAAGCAGGGCAACCAGGTAAAAAGAATCACAGAGGCAAATACAGTATATAGTGGCACTGTTAGGACAATAGGGAGTGTTGTCCCACGAAAATTAAACATTTGTATAAACAGACAGGCTTTAGAAAAGGATTATTTGGGATAAGGTATGCAATACCTGTTTCTTCCACATCATTTTAGGAAGGGATATAGTAGCATATGATTTCTATTTACATTAGCTAGGAGTCTATGAACCTGGAGATGAGATAGGATTGTATTAAATATAGAAATGTCCATTATACTGAGAATAAGTGGCTAGTAATCAAAATCAGGAGCAAGCTACTCTCATTATGTCCAGCTGGATGGTATTTTCAAAATCCCTTTACTTGGGCAGGTTAAGTCTTTTCTCTTATTCATCAGGTTTCTTGTTTAGTGCATAAAATGCCTGAGAAACTTGCACAAAGTGATGTTTGAGTGAGTGATTAAATGTACCTCACTCCAAAATATGTACAAGAAAGAGCCAGAGATAGTAATAAAGATATTGCCCCCTAAATTGGTCAGATTCCTATTATATTACTAAACCCAGCTTTTTTCATCTCTCCAGGTAAGATGCCCAGTGGCATAAAAACCAATATCAAATCTGCTTCAATGCATCCCTATCAAAGATGAGCGTGGAATATTCTGGTCTATTGCTGGTCCTGGATTTCATTTCCAAGTCAACACTTCTTCAAGTTGTTCTCAGCAATTAAACTTGGAGTCTTCTCTGAAGATCACTTTGATCATTTATTAATACAACTGCACTGATCCAGGATACAAGAATGTGTATTTTTCATTCCAAATGACAGAGGCAATTTTGAGACAAGAGACCGGTTCAGATAGCTAAATCAAGATGGTAAACAACTTTACTTTTTGTTTACTAATGTAAACAGCCTGATTCCTTGAGGTGGTGCACCTGTTTTGGAACTGTCTGTTGGTTACTGAGATTATATGAGACATGCAAGTTACAACATTTAAAAAAAATAAAGTTCAAGTGCTCTTTTTCATATAAGTTTAATTTTTGTACTTTTAGATGGTTCATGGGAAAATTTGTGGCTTTGTCTTAGCTGCACTTTTCATGCTTAAAACCTGTACCATTTGATAGGCCAACATATAATCTATTTTGACTCCTGTTTGAGATTCTTCAGTTCAGCCCCATTTTTCATTGACTGGGGGACCGGTAACATCTAGCTCTTGGTTTATTATTATAGAAATTTTGTCAAATAATCAACTGCTGGGCAGACACAATGGATAAAATATGCTCAAATTTTATTAATACGACCATATGAAAATGTTTTATGTGTGATAGGTGATAAATATTACAATGGGTTTCTCAAGTGGATGATAGTAGTCCTGACACATCTTCTTTGTGTTAGTGACAAAGGAAAGTCATTTTTTTCCTGAAGTTGATATGTGAGGGGACCTGAAGTCAGAAACAACCTGATTACTTTGTGATTATCCAAAGCCATCACTTAACAATCTGTTAGTTGTTTCAGCCACTGGATTCATGTTCTGCTTAAGAATAGTAACTTACTACTGTATTAAGTGATAACGTGAGTTTTACTGCTGCTAGCAGTAGAAAGTATATTAGATGATACCTAAACAGGTATTTAAGTATTTTCAAGGAAGTTAATGTTCTGTTCCTAGCAGTGGTTGAGCTCAAACTTGATCTTCAGGTTCAAACTTTTAACTATTCCCATGCAGGGTTAGGGTTAGTAACTTGTTCTATTTGGTGTTGGTGATTGTGCTAGAGATATCCTATTGGATCTTCTGGGCCAGCAGCAGGAACAGCAGCAGCTGTGACTTAATTTGACAGGAGCTTCATGTTCAATCTCTTGTGATTGGGAAATAGCCCTTCCTCAACCTCAACTACTTCAACAACAGTGGAAAATTGCCACTATTAGTGTTCTACAGAAATTAAAAGCATAAAGAAATACATTTAAATCCATGGGAATTCAGTCTGCTAATGAATTTCATGTTTCAACAAATTTGGGACAACTGTTAATCTTATGAAATTTCAATGTAACATAATTCTTGACTGATCTTGAATGATCCTGAAGACTTGGCATGGTTAACTCTGATTAATATATAGATAGGGAAATACTTAGAAAAAAGTTTACTTCATGAGAAGTGAAAACACAGAGAGAAGCCTGAAAGAATGCAGCGATAAATCACCTCTGTACGTCCCTACATGGATACATCCCTCTAATTGCCAGAAAACAAGCTTGACAACATCTTATCTTTTTATAATGATTCAGTAATATATTTTTAAAAGATGTTATCAATTAGACTTCTGTAATTGGGTGTTATAACAATTCCTTTAGATGAACTAATTGTGGTCAAATATATTGTCATGAGGATCCCTTACTATAAAATATTTATTACAGTTAAGACTTTTAATTTGAAAACATTATAGTTGTCTATCCCACTTTTATATTGCAAATTGTTACTTTTAAGTGTTCTTTTAAAAATAATTATGTATCTTTAATTTAAAATGGGATGAATTAAATGGAGGGAAAATAAGCTCAAATTTCATTCATAGTTCCCATACCATTAAGGCTGCTGATAAAATGAATTAACAGTGTATTTTATTAAAAAATGCAGTTTACAATTGTAAACAGCATATCTATCCATAATCAAATCTGCTGTGGCCCATTATGATATACAAAATGAATTAACTATTTTACTTGATACAGATTATATAAGACTTCAAAATTAGATACAGCAATGTTTCCATGTTTCAGTCTACAGAACATGACAAATTTAAAATGGTTTACTGTGTTAATGAATTTGTTTATATTTGCCATGGAGAAAGTTTTTCTGAAGATGGAGGAATCACTTGTAGTAAAATAGTAATTTGGGAAAGATCATTTTAACTCTCTCCAATGCACTTAATAAGGTTTACTGCATTTCCCGTTCTCCCTAGTGGTTGATATAGAATCCAGGATTGGATTGGGTTTTCTCCCGCTCACGCTGATTGGCTGAGTCTGAAATTTGAGCTGAGACCTTGCCTTGCGTGACCGCCCTGGTCCCAGCTTTCACTCAGCCATGCTGCTGATCGGTGGAAAATCCTTCTCCTGCGATCCAATCAGGTAGTTTAGGTAACAGAGTTTTCCAGGAATAGAGCAGGCAGGAGGACAATTATCAAGGCAGATAGCAGCCTCCCAGCCTCCTCTACTCCAGACTGGAGAAACTATTATCCTGGAGTTTTAAAATAATAACGAACAAGGAAGAAATCAATCCAGACAGGATTTCAAGATTCCAAGGATCCTTACCTCCCCTCTCCTCAAACATCGTGCCGAGAAGCAGGTATCATCCAACGCGGGTGGGGATTCCCCCTCGGCTCATGGGGAATCCCCGCAGGAGCGCCATACCGGTGCTGGGAGATAAGGGAGGGGGGAGGAGAGCTCCGAACAGAAGATTTGCTGCCTTTTCGCTGTAACCAGCATTGCGAACGATCGGAGAGGCGTACAAGCGTCAGAAGCTTTTACAGACTTTCGGCGGATAAGAGGCTTCACAGGGAAGCAAGCGCCGTTGAAAGGGACTCAGTTTAAAGGGTCCGCATGTGCTTCCCAGGCATTTAAAGGGACTGCGCGTGCTCTAAAGTACCCAGTCAAGTAGAGGCGCGGGAAAAGGCGCCATTTCCAAAGAAAGCGATTGGCACAGCGCAGATCTCCTGGGAGCCAGTAGCGGTGTGGGAAAAGGCGCCATTTTTTAAAATAGCGATCGAAACAGCCACGTGGACCTTCAGGAAGCCAGCAGTGGCACGGGGAAAAGACGCTATTCTTAAAATAGCGAGTGAGACAGCCACATGGATCCACCAGAAGCCAGCAGCTGCGTGGGAAAGGGCGCCATCTTTTCAGTCCATTTCAGAGCCAAGCATATCCCCAGGAAGCCAGGAAAGCTACAACAGCGCAGCAACAGGCGACGTCAAAATTAAAGAGAGCCCACAGTCCTAAAGGCCCGGGGACCAGAGGCTTGCAGGAATAGGACCCACCCCTCTGCCGGACCACCCCCATAGGCACAGGAAGGCATGGCCACACAGGATCTCAGCCACCTACAGGCAAGACCGGGTGGGAACACTTCCTTCACTATCCATTCCTTCCACTGGGTGATTCCCAGGAACAAGGCAAGAAGCTGAGGGGAACGGAGGGCTTAAGCTCAAGAATTGGAAGAAGGGGACATTGATTACAGCGGGTTTCTCGCTGTATCCCTAGCAAGGGTGTTCCCCAGGTAGCATCAAGCTGCCTTTTAGCTGGCCGCACCTCTAGTTGGAGGGTTCCTAGCTAGCGCCAACCTGACCTTCCCCTCTAAGGCACAGAGGGCGGCATTGGTTGGGGCTTTCATTCTGACCACATCCGACTGAGTAGCCATCAGGATGGATTCCATAGGAGGTCCAGGTGGCGACCCCACATCACAACCACGCGGTCGGAAAGCCACTGCCAAAAGAAAGCACCTGTCATCAGGAGAGACAGGCACCAACCCTAAGTCCAGGGTTCCTAGACGAGGCTCACGGGCGAAAGAAAGATGTGGCCCGTAGACAAAGAGCCATTGAGAGACAAATGGTGAAGGTCACCAGGGCTCCCCCCAGTGCGGAACCTCAACATTGCACAGAATTACCAGACTCATCCCCTCAGGATACAGAGACTGGACAGGAGCAGCCCAGGAAATTTTCCCCCGAGGCATCAACCAAGCTCAGCATGGGACAAACTTCAGCAGATTCTGAACCTAATCACAACGAGGAGTCAACTCAGAATCCTCTACTGGCCCAGATTAGCCAACTCATCAGTGAGGCCTTGAGGACTCACCCGATGGATACCGGGTCCCAGAGGAGACGTGAGCAGAGCCATCGTAGAAACCCTGTGGAATGCAATCACACAGTCAGTCAGACTCAGGAATGGCAGGAGGTTTCAGATATTTCGGAATCTGACCAGAGCCTGGACTTATACTCAGGAGAAGAGGACTTCCTCTCCACAGACAAAGAAGAACAACCAGAACCCTCCACATCCATGGGTCTTTTTCGTCCGACCTTTTTCCGCACCCCACTCAACAGGGCCAAGGCGACCACTCAACTGGGCAAGTCCCCAACCACAGGTAAGACCCTGGCCTTACCAACCCAGGATGAGGCGCTGTTACTCTTCGCGGAGCAGGCAACAAAGGCCGAGGAAATACCAGCCCCTCCACTCTTCAAGGACATTGTTCACAGACAATGGCTGTCCCCAGCAAATACACCAGCGCCCCACTCCAATGAGAAGAAATTTTACAACCTGGTAGAGGAATTCGACAAGTCTTTAGACTTACCATCAGTGGATGAACCAGTGACGGCTCTGTCGTTCCCTAATGCGATACCAACAAACATAGAGGATGCGCTCCGCAGAGAAGATAGGAAGCAAGAACAGGCTTTACGCATGTGCCACCAGGCAGCGGCTTGGGCGATCAAAGCAGCTTCTGCAGCATCCTTCTTCACGAGGGCCTCCATCCTGTGGATGAGACAACATCAGGCACGTCTGCCAACCTCAGACACTAGAGCAATTCAGGACATGAACAAAATCATCATGGCAGCAGAATTTACAGCGGACGCTACACTGAATGCAACTAAGTTCACGGCACGCGCCATAGGGTCTGCAGTTACGGCTCGTAGGCTGCTATGGCTCCGTTCCTGGCAGGCCGAGGTGAAACACAAGGTCAGGCTTTCGGCGGCACCCTTCAAGGGTGATAAGCTCTTCGGCGAGGCCTTAGACCCAGTACTGATGACCACGAAAGATGGTAAGAAAAGACTCTCTTCAAGCGCATGCGGGACTGAATGCCGTCCCAAGACGTACTTCCGTCGCTCATCCTATCAAGCATCGGACCCGCCGACTACTTCTTATCACCCTTCTACATCCTACCAACGACCATACCAGCAAGCCCAGGACCGACAGTCCTTTCGGAATTTCAGGGGCAAACAATCCTATCGAGCCAAGAAGCCCTTTCGAGGAGGTTCCAACCGCTCCTTTGCTCGCGGGAAATGACGCCCCACCCCCTCCCATCGGGGACCGGCTGGCCGCCTTCGTAGATCAATGGGAAGAAACTACATCTGACGGCTGGATCCTCAGTATCGTCCGCAACGGACTATCCCTGGAATTTTTTTCCATACCCCTCCGTGCTTCTTACACTGCCCAGAACCAACAAACGCCTCGAGGGCGCTCATGGAACAGGTGATAGACCACCTGATCTCCATAGGAGCCATAGAACCGGTTCCGGCATTGCATCGAGGTCAGGACTTTTATTCTATCCTTTTCGTAATCCCAAAGGCGTCAGGGGGCTGGAGAGTCGTCCTGGACCTCAAGCGACTAAACGAACATCTAGTATACCGTCGTTTCAAGATGCACACCCTTCGTAGCATTCTAGCATCCATCAGACGGGAGGACCTGCTCTCATCAATCGATCTCACCGAGGCTTACCTTCATGTCCCTATCTATCAATCGCATTGCAGATATCTGCGCTTCTGCTTTCAGGGCCGACACTACAAATACCGGGCACTTCCATTCAGCCTGTCCTCAGCGCCAAGAGTATTCACAAAGATCATGGCGGCAATCACAGCCCACCTGAGAACCATCCCTATATGAGTCCAATGTTATCTGGACATTCTGATCCAGTCCTCCTCCCCACCACAGGTCGGGACCTGGACACGGTGATTCGCACCCTGCAGGATCACGGATTCTCGATCAACTACAAAAAGAGTCACCTTACCCCAACGTCCAGGATTTTACACCTGGGGGCAGTGATCGACACTCAGACCTGTACGGTCTACCTGTCACCAGACAGGCAGAAGGGCCTACGCACGCTAACGAGCCTTATCCAAAGGGAGCGAAAGGTACCCCTGGCATCATTATCGCGCTTCCTGGGGATGATGGTCTCCTGCATAGACATAGTTCCGTGGGCACGTCTTCACTCCAGACCCTTACAATGGTTACTGTTACCGTTCCAGAGAAACTGCACCAGTCATTCCCGTTGGAGGGTGCATCTATTGCCAAGGGTTCGACACTCCCTACACTGGTGGAGGTCCTCAGCGATCAAGAGGGGTTGCCTGTTTCAGGAACCAGTCAGGGTCGCGGTAACCACAGACGCCAGCATGACAGGCTGGAGAGCCCACATGGAGCACCACATGACTCAGGGTCGCTGGTCGACATCAGAAAGAATGGCAAGCATCAACTGGCTCGAGCTGCGAGCGGTTTGACTAGCCCTTCTCAGATTCCACAACTCGGTGGTACACCAACACGTCCTCATCTGGACCGATGATGTGACCACCAAAGCACACATCAATCGACGGGGAGGCACCAGATCAGTGACCTTGATGAAAGAGGCCCAAATGCTAGGTCATTGGGCGGAGCGACACTTACTATCTATCCGCGCAGAACACATCGCAGGCGAAGCCAACGTGAGAGCAGACTGGTTGACCAGAACAACAGTGGACCACGCAGAGTGGAGGCTGCACCCGAAGTGGTTCCAACGGATTGCAGAGCGCTACGGACATCCAATTGCAGACATTTTTGCGACACGGGACAACACCCATCTACCCCAATTCTTCACAAGGTTCAGAGAGCAGGGGTCGGAAGGGGTAGATACCCTGCACTGTCCGTGGCCCCGGGGGCTCTTGTATGCCTTCCCCCCCATTCCCCTCATACCAAAGGTGGTCAGGAAGGTCCTGGAGGAAGGTAATCCTCCTAGCACCCTACTGGCCGCACAGAGCCTGGTTCGCCGACCTGGTGGAACTATCAGTGGCTCCGTATTGGACCATCCCTTACACGACAGACTCCCTTTCGCAAGGGGAGATGCTACACCCTGATCCTCGATGGTTAAATCTAACCGCGTGGCGGTTGAGCGGGAGTCACTCCGCAGGAAACGCCTGTCACCAGGGGTGATTGACACAATTCAGGCGGCTAGAAGGGCATCCATGAATAGAATTTACCAGGCAACCTGGAAGGCATTCTGCAACTGGTGTTCCAAAGAAGGAGTTAACCCAACCTCCGCTCCGGTGGCACGAGTCCTGGACTTTCTACAGGCCGGCTTTGATAAAGGTCTGACTCCCAACACCCTCAGGAGACAGACAGCGGCTCTGTCTTCAGTGCTATCGGAGGGGTCCCTGACTTCCCTGTCGCAGCACCTTCTCGTAAGACGCTTCTTGAGGGGAGCCACGAATCTGAGACCACCAACAGTGCATCGCTACCCCACTTGGGACTTGACAAGAGTTCTAGTATCACTAACCAAGCCTCCATATGAACCACTCAGGTCAGTAACACTGCGTTTCCTGACAATGAAGGTGGCCTTTCTAGTAGCAATCACATCGGCTAGGCGGGTGTCAGAGCTGGGAGCCCTGTCCACCAGACCAGACTTGTGCATATTTCATCCGAACACAGTAGTGCTTAGGACAGACCCTACCTTCATACCCAAGATCAACTCATGGTTCCACCGAGTTCAGGAGTTGATTCTACCAGACTTCTGCCCCAATCTGTCCCACTGTCTGGAGAGAAGTTGGCATACACTGGACGTGAGAAGGGCACTACGTATATACATCAAGAGGACATCTACATTCCGCAAGTGTGAGGCCCTCTTCATCTCCTTTCAATTGAGAATGATAGGCAACAGAATCTCACCAGCAACGATAGCTAGATGGCTACGAGCGTGCATAGCCACGGCCTATAGATCAGCGGGGCTGACAGTCCCCACCTGCCTAACAGCGCACTCTACAAGGAGCGCAGCGACAACAGCAGCATGGGCGACAAGAGCGTCCGTCGAAGAGATCTGTCGGGCAGCCACTTGGTCGTCATCATCACCCTTCATCAGGCACTACAAAGTAGACACATTCGCCTCGGCGGAAGCAGCCTTTGGCAGGAGAGTGCTTCAGAGGGTGCATCCTCAAGAGACCAGGGTGCAGGACAGTACCCACCCTTAGGGACATCGAGCTTTGGTATGTCCCAATCCTGGATTCTATATCAACCACTAGGGAGAAGGAG
>JANHFJ010003429.1:66378-76980 GCA_032468195.1 Cerberus rynchops
TCTCCGGCAAAAAGATTAAAAAATATGCATCCAAATAATAAAGAAATAACAAGAATGAAGATAATGAACAAATTACAGGGTTGTTGGGGTTTTTTTGCATGAAAAGGAAGTAAATTATATTACAACAGGGGACTTCACTCTCCACAGCCAAAATCCTTAGGAAAATCAGGTTTTAATGGCTTTCCAAAATCTTAATAGGTATCTCTCCAGGTGTACATAAATGTGAAATTGGAGGGTGGGATCATTAAAGTAAGTTCATACACAGTATACCTGTAGATTGCACTTTCTTAAAGAAAGGACCCAAAGAGAATGCACTCTTCAGATCTTATTGGATGGGCAGAAACTAGGAGTAGACTGCCCTGAAGACATTCAGGTGTCTTGTGATGTAGGGCTTTATAGGTTGCAACCAGAAAATAACAGCTACCAGTGAGGTTCCAGAAGCAGAGGTGTTGCATTACAATACCTAGTAGCACCATTCCATAGGAGCTGCTGTATTCTGAAACTGGTGCATTTTCCAAGTTATTTTCAAAGACAGCCGCACAATCTGTGCATTGCAATAGTCCAAATGAGAAGTAACTAAGGCGTGAATGACTGTAAGTAGGGCTTTTCCATTCCAGCAAAAGATGTTAAGATGTAATTGTTTGAAACCCCCCTCAGGCGCAGCAATAAGGACTAGAACTAGAAATAGGCAAGGACAAGAACTAGAATTGAATTTACTGGCTTTGAAACCTTTTTCAAAGAAGAAAAAGAAAACCTACTTCTTTTTCTTTCTCCTCTTCACACTAGCAGACAAGGACAGATTGTTCTTTCAAGAAGCATGAACTGCTTATTTGAAGAGGTTTTTCAAACACCTTCCTCCCATTACTAATCTCTGGTACTGTGTGCTAGATAGCTTACAGCAGAAAACCATTTACTTTAAAACAAAGCATCATAAACTAATATTTTAGGGGATAAGAGCCACCTGTATGACAATTTCCAAAGAGAGCTAGTATAATGAGAAGCGAAAGCAAACAGGATTTCACCAGGGAATTGGAATGGGGTACGAGATGTTAAATGAAGATCCCTAACCCATTTTTTTTTTCTTTTAACGTGTTTGCACTTGGCTAAATTAACAGCCCGAGAAGGGAATAGGAAGAAACAAAGGCCTTTCTACTGGTGGTGCCTTAAGAAGCAAAAGTGATGATATATCTGCAGTCCTTGAAACAATTGTCAAAGGACTGGAGCAGTCAGTGCCACACTGATGAGAAAAGATGAGGATTAACCAGTTCAATGAAAGGAGATTCTGTAATGAAAAACTGACAGTGTAAGCAACATTTTTTTTAAAAAAGTGTTCAAAAATCAAATGCAGCAGCAAGCTCCCAGAAGGAAGAGAATATAAGACCGTGTAGGAGTGTTTATAGACTCTACAAACATTTGTTTGTTTGTTTGTTTATTTATTTATTTATTTGTTAGTTAGTTAGTTAGTTAGTTAGTTAGTTAGTTAGTTAGTTACTGCCAGGCAAGAGGTCAAGAGGAAGGCCAAAGAGGAGATATATGGATGTGCTAAAAGAAGACATGAAGGTGATTGGGGTGAAGTGAAAGATGCTGAGGAAAGAGTTGGGTGGATGCAGTTGATTTGCTGTGACGACCCCTAATGGGAACAGCCGAAAGAAGAAGACTCGCTCACTCATTCATCCATTCATCTAATTTAGCAAAGTATTCCACAATTTTAATAAAATCTGGATAGCGTGACAATTCATTGGATGCACAGTTGGCTCAAAAATCATATAGAGCATACTCATATAATTGGAAAAAGATGTCAAGTGGCATAACACAAAGATCAGACCTAGTTGTCAATATTTCTATTAACCTGGTTGAAGTGATGAACGAAATGCTTACCAAATTTTCAGATGACACAAATTGAATGGAATAGTTAATTCCCTAGAAGACTGAAATAAAATAATAACATGAAACAAAATGTGAGATTCTTCCTTTAAGAACCAAACACCAAACAAAAATACTATAGAGTGAAGGAGACTTGGTCCCATAGCATGAAGAAATTTTGCAAGCTAAACAACAAAGACATGGCTGCAAAAAAAATAAATAAATGAAATTTTGGGTCGTATGAAAAGTAAAACGATTTCCAGATTGGGAGAAGCTATTGTTCTGCTTTGTTTAGAACCACCCAGGATACAGTTCCAAGCACAGGATTTGGAAAAATTAGTATAGGTTCAGAGAAACTATGTTCAAGAAATACGACCAGAGGATTAGAAACTTAAGTTCTATGGAAAGAGATTGAAAGAGCTGGGAATGTTTAGTCTTTAAAGTCTTAAAAGATGACCGACAGGTGGGTAACATGATACCAGGAAATGTATCCAAGTAAAGGCTGGAAGCCCTCTTATTTCTGATGCTTTCATTGTACTCCTGCACTGAACAAATAAATAATTGGACTCAGTAGCTTAAATACTCTGTTCCAATTCTTTAGTTTTATCAGAATGAGAAAAGGTGAGCAACAAACTAGTTAAAAAACACATTTTTCAAATGGCAGGAAGAAAAATGCCCTCTTTAAAACAACAATAATAAATTGAACAGAAGCATGGAGAACTAGAGGGAGGGAAGCTCTTAATGAATTCAGTTCCAAAATCTGGTTGCTTTTATTAAAAACAAAACTCCATTCCATTCATCATAATGAATGTGTGCAGCTCATTATCTGGATCATAACAAGCAATTTTCCTCTAAGAAGGATCTCAAATTCATGTTAGGAACCAACATGATTGAGAAAATCTCTGCCACCACCACACTATTATTATTTTCCAGCTTGAATGTATTTCATTGAAACTGCAGTTTCTGAACTGTTTTGAAAATATACTCCAAGTTAAAGGATCAAAATGAATAAGTAACTTAAATGAAACAAATTTTACTTAATTGAGAAGAAGAAATGTTTTACTGCATACAATCACAAATCAGAAAATATGAGTATTAGCAATAGATTGGTTGCTAATACTAATTCTCAGTGTTGACTCTTAGTGAAAATATAATTTTGTTCACGACAATCTGTCCCTAATTTGGTTTTTCAATTCTTCTAACAGTGGACATGTCACCACTGAAACTGAGTCCATCCACCTTGTTTTATCATCTTCTCTTATTTTATACCTTTCCCAGCATTAAGCTTTTTCCAAAGAAGTAATATTAATATAATGTATCCAATGTATGATAATGGAGCGCAGTAATAATTTGTACTTCAGCTCTGGGTTGTTTTGTTCATTGATCTATTTGTTTTCTTGGCTGCCCATGGTATTCTCTGAAATCTTCTCCTACACAAGTTACAAATTATTAGCAATAAAGAAGGAATAAGACATAGAAGGAACACAAGGGAAGAAAAATATTAATTTAAGAATGGAACATATTTAGGAATGGGTTGAGAGAACACGCTTGGAAGATTTGTATGCTTAAAAGATTGGAATCTTAAAATATTACTTTTTAACCAGTTCTCTGTATATTAAAGTACAGACCTTCTACATATAATGCCATTTTAAAGCTCCGAGATTATACATGTGACTTTTACTATTTTTCTCATACTAATCACTTATAAACTAAGTACATCTTAGTTTGCCTAATGTTGTAATACTTATGGGTGAGAAAATATTTGTTATTCTTTTCCACATATTTGTGGCTCATATTTTAACAGAGGCCATCCTAATATTCTCTATATATCACATGAAAAAGTTGTTTTATTAATTATACTGATTAGCCATGGGGTAAGCATTTAATTAAACCACGAGAGACAAAAAAGTAGCATACAAATTATCCACTCAGGAGAACAAAAGTCTTTATATTTAATTAGTTTAACCCAATAATTTTGCATGTTAAGTTGAATTTGTATTTTAGCAGGATTGAAGTCAGCCAAAAAACCTTGTGGTTTTCTGTTACTTGTTTCTCAAGTGTTATGCTTATGCCTTACATTTAATTAGTAAACTATTTGTATTATTTTCCCAATTAGCAAATAAAATACTGACCAGATAACAGCTAATAAAAAGAACAAAAGAAACATAAACCATGCACAAAAAGCTTGGGATTAATGAACAGTTCTAAAACAAAGAGGTTTTAACAGGTAAAGTATCATAAAGCAGCATCTTATTTCTTGTGGTAGAAGATTAATACAAGACTTCCAGTTTTTGCTTTTTTTGTTGAATAAAAATAAGAATAAAACCTTATTCTCCTATAATAAAACTGTTGAAAAGAATGATTGCTTTTATTGACAGCTGAGTGTCTGAGTCAACTTGACCCGCAATTACATAGGGCTGTTTTTTAACCTTGCAGCATTTCCAACTTCTGCATTCACACAACCCATTTAAAACAGAGCTGCAGTTCCCAGAGGAAATCATTCCTTCTTTCTCCAAGGTGCATTTTCTTGTTCAAACTGCCGTAGGTAGAATCCATAGGTTCAGTTTGACATATTGTGTGAGTCCTGTTGGAATGTTGTAGTGCAGCCAGAATATTGCAAAAGCAAAATAAAAAATAAAAATAAAAAGGTTTAAGGCTAGAATTGCTTTGTACAAATGTTAAAATTGAAACATAGGTTAGTCTTATTTTTTCCACTGATTAATTTTTATAATGAGGAATTAAACAGCATTTCTTTTACTTACTATTACCTTCTATTCTCTTCTGAGAATTGGAAATAGATCTCTAGACCACAAGGAGCTGTTCTGCAAGAAATTAAAGGAATACCTTTAAAAGATAAATTTTGAAACTTCTACATTATAACCACTTGTTCAGTGTGAAAAAAGCACTTTTGTCATGCAAAGCTTTCAGCTATACTTTTTTTATTTGTAAAATAATAAGGCTCCCCTCAGGGCTGTGTTCTTAGCCCCTACCTGTACTTGCTGTACACACACGAATGCATACCTTCAGTCCCATCTAACATGGTAATAAAGTTTGCAGACTTATCACAGGAGGGGATGAAACAGCTTAGAGGAAAGAAATCCAGAACCTAACAACATGGTGCTCAGAAAACAACCTGTACCTAAATACCAACAAAACTAAGGAAATAGTGCCGGACTTATGGAAATAGAGAGAGGAACCTGCCCCACTCTATATCAAGGGAGGCTGTGTGGAGAGGGTTTCCGCCTTCAAATTCCTCGGAGTGCACCTCAGCCAGGACTTCACCTGGAAAAGTAACACATCCCAGGTGATCAGGAAGGCCCAACAAAGACTCCATTTCTTAAGAGTCTTATGGAAAAAACAGGTGGCACAGTGGGTGATGACTTCCTTGTACCGGTCAACAATAAAAAGCATCCTCAGATATTGCGTCACAGTATGGTACACTGGACTAACAACCACAGGCAAGAAGGCACTACAGAGGGGGTAATGAGCACAGCACAAAAAAATCATGGTCTGTCCCATAACCCCACTGGAGGAAATAGCCAGGTCCCGCTGTGTCAACAGAGTGAGAAAAATCCTCAGGGATGACTGTCACCCTGGACAGCATTTCTTCATACTTCTACAAAAGATACAGAAGCATAGCCAGCCGGACAAATAGGCTAAAAAATAGTTTCTATCCATGGGCTGTCCGACTTCTAAATTCCACATAACACCACGACTAAACTTAATACAACAGACTCACAGTGACAGTACAATGTGCAATATGTACATACTGGTGGAATAATGTGTGTGTATGTGTGTGTGTATCTACACACACACAAACACACATGTATTATTCCACTGGTATGCACATATTGCACATTGCACTGTCACTGTCATATATATATACCGGGGCTAGGCACACATTTCCGTGTGTGTGTGTGTGTGTGTGTGTGTGTGTGTGTGTGTGCGCCCACACAAATCCCTGGAGTTAGGGATTTGTTTATAAGTCTGGAGGTGTATTCTGTATTTGAATGTATTCTGTGCTTTGTGTGATCATACTGATGGAGGCTCATTCAATTTCACTTTATCGTGCATTGACAATAAAGGATTGAATTGAATTGGATTGAATTGAATTGAATTGAATTATGACCATTGCAGCATCCCCACAATTACATAATCAAAATTCAGCTGCTGGACAACTGACTCACTTTGTGATGGTTGCAGTGTCCCGGAGTCAGGTGATCCCATTTTGCAACCTTCCAATAAGCAAAGTCAATGGGGAAACCAGATTCTCTTAACAGTGGTGTTACTAATTTAAGAAATGCAGGGATTCCCTTAACGAATTTGAGGAGAAAAGATGTAAAATGGGCAAAAACTCACTTAGAAAATTTCTCACTTAACAACATAAATTTTGGGCTCAGTTGTGATTGTCAGTTGAGGACCGCCTGTAATTGGGGAATTTTTCATTTTCAAAACAAGACAGACATGTTTGATTTTATTTCTTTTGGTTCCATGCAAATGATATTTGGAGCTGAAAATGAAGAGATAATTTATACAACGTGGATAAACAAGTTGGGCTTCCCCCAATTCTTTTTATGTAGTTCCCACATTCCTTAGCAACACCATAGTGGATATGCTGTTAAAATTAATCTCAACACTTAAAATTAAACCTAGCTATTAGCCTGTATGTATAAAAAAGAAGTGAATGTTCTTTAAGAAATAAATAAAATCTAGTTTGTGCCCTGGCACCATCTACTTCTTCTGAATTTGCCTCCTTTTGAGAGTGCAGACCTTAACATGCCACTCAAAGTAAAACTCAAAAATGGAAAGACATTTCGATATCCACAATGGATGAATGGCTGCAAAAGTTGATGGAGTTAACAGAAATGGCTAAATTGCCTGCTTTGATCAAAGAAAAAACACAATTACTTTTGTTTTTACTTGGAAACCATTTCTGGGCTTTGTGCTTGAGGTGGAAAACAAAAGTTTGATTTTGGGTTTTACTGATTAGATTTGTTGTTATAGAAATGGCTATTATGTAAGTAAAAAGTTGAGGTTTGGTGTAACCGTTTTATTCTACTGCACCAGAGGGAGTCAGAAATCAATGGTTTTTCCCTTCACTTCCCCTATACTTCTCCTTTCCCCTTTCCCTCGCTTATTTTTCTTACTATTTGCTTTTCTTTTTTTGTATTTTAAATTATAAAATAATTAAAACCGTAAACCTGGAAGAAGATAAAACTCAAAGTCCCTGCCCTGTTATACCTCCCCCCACATCTCCCCTCATGACACTTCACTGTTGTAAACCTCGTTGCGCAAATTGAGCTGATTCAGTGCTTTTGATCTGAATGAGAAAAGGACTTAGGAATTTTTGGAAACATGAACGAAGTGCTGTGTACCTATGACTTATTAAAGTACCCATGTCTTTTTCAAGATCGTAATATTGCTACATACAGGGAAAAACAATGTGGGTACTTTAATAAGTTTCTGCATTTGCATTCTTGCGCATTTTAGACCTCTCTGCCAAAATGACTATACAGTCCTGTATCAACCAGAATATAAATACATTAACCCAAATGTGACAAAATTATATTTTAGCATGATACATCACTCAGCTAGACTTTATTGGCCAGTGGTGACCATCTATATTATAACCAGACAAGAGCTGTACTAAGTAACCTTTTTAAAATTCAACTTACTGATTTTAGATCAAAATTAATTTCTAGATTCAGTGCACTGATCATGATCTGACTGATCACAATGCATTGATACATGAGCATTGAACAAGATTTACACAGCTTATGATGTTAAACTATGTGGTGTCTTGGATCTCATGAATGCAATCTCAGTGCAGAAATCAGTCAATAAAAATCCACCCTCTTTTGCATAGGCTTAGTTACTTACTAAATTGGAGAATATCAATCCTACCGTTGTGAATGAGCCAAAGCCAGGAAATTGACTCAGCTGGATTTCTTTCCTATACCCATATTCTACCAATGTGATAGAAATAAAAGAGATTATCAAACTAAGTGAGTTGCCATTGTGGGAGAGTTTCAGGAATGACCACGCTGAAAAATTAAGAGAGTCATATTGCGTTTTGAAAACAGTTTTAGAGTACAAAATCTGCCCTTCTAAAAGTTAGTGGGAAAATGTTATCCATTTAAAGGTGTAAGTTGCCATCTATGATCATCCTGCCCATTGGAGTTCAGCTACTATTTAATTCAACTAATAAATAAATCTGTGTGTGATAAATAACAATATAAATGTTAAAATTGTAAATGTGCATATAATAACCATCTTATCCCAATGAGATGTGCTCACTCCACTCATTTCAGAAAAAGATATATGCTACTGACCTGTTGGCCAAATAATTTTGCCTGGCGGGAACCAGGAGAAGAATATTTTCAGCCATGGTCCCTGTCTTTGGAACATCATGCTTCTCATGATGAAATCTTGCCCCCACCCTCTTGGCCTTCCTAAAGGGTCTGAAAATCTGGCTCTGCCAATTGGCCTGGGGTGCCAGTGAGAATGTCCTACTTTGGAAGTGGTAAATATATTAGGAGAAGGTCCCAACTCTACCCATTTTCATACTGGTGCATTTTATCTTGTTTTTGTTTTAATTTTAATGTTTTAATTCTTAACTCTGAATGTTTACAATATTCTTATCATTTTATATTGTTGTAAAGTGCCCAGAGTCTCTTGATAGTGAGATGGGTGGCATATAAATTTAATAAATAAACAAATAAATAATAAAGGCAAAGGGGACAAACTATTTTCCAAAGCACCTAAAAGAAACAATGGATGGTAACTAACCAAGGAGAGAACCAATCTAGAACTAAGGAGAACATTCCTAAATGTGAGAGCTATCAATCAATAGAATAGTTTGCCTTCAGAAGCTATGGGTGCTCCATCACTGGAGGCTTTTAAAAAGAGATTGGACAATCATTTGTCTGAAATGATACAGAGTCTCCCACTTTTGGCGGGGTTGGATTAGATGACTTTCAAGGTCCCTTCTAATTCTATTATTCTATGTTCTAAATCTATTAGATAATATTAGTAAGTTTATTCCATGTATTACTTTCACTTACCTGAGCAGGTGGTAACCCATACTGTAAACAAGTGATGTGGTCTTGGAAGACAACAAATTCTTCTGTGGTTGGTGCCTGTATGGGAGACCACCAGGAATTCCAGAACTATTAGCTAGACTGGGGAGTTTAAAAAGCATTCTGGAAGAAGAGACAGCTTCAAATCACTTCAATAGCACTACCAATGAAACTGTAGAGACACAGTCACTAGAAGTCAAGCATGACTTCAGGGCATCTTCGTCTTTCTTCAGATCTCATTGCTCAGAGAATTGGGGTATGAGAACACCATTGGAAAGCTATTTCCTTAGATTGGCATTTCTCAGCATTCCATTGTGAGCTAAAAGAGCATGCATATACGATTTGCAAAGGTTCTTTTTAAAGTTATATTTAATAAACAAAAGCAAAGGGTAGATTATGGAGTGCGTACAGATGTATGTGCATGTGTGTATATCAGTTCCATTTTTATTAAATTTTGAAGCATTTGTAGTTTTTGAGAATTGATTAGTTATAGCTATAGGTAAGAAAATCAGTATAATACAAAGTTAAACATTCCAGTATAGAGTAATAAAAAATCAATTTTTTATCCATATGAAATCCATTTTAGGCCCCCTTTACAGCATGAAGATAGGTTTTTAATTTTCTGGTTTGATACTTCAAAGAAGACCTCCTGGGAAAATGTCTTTTCTTCTAATGTGCTTGTTGGTTCCAGAATGAACCTCCTAAGTTTTAGATTAAAGTTACCAACTGTCCTGGAACACTAATAAATATAGGAGGCACCTTAAATATCACTTTCTAGCCAAGAATGACAAAACTCAAGTATTATTTGCTTCTTCTTAGGGCCATTCTCTTCATGTCTCTCCATCTAGGCATGAAGCATCCTTCTGCTGATATTTGAAATGTTTCTATATAGCATTTTTCCTACTATCTGGGCATTCCCAGATCATCTCACATTATCTTATTTAACTTATTTATTAGTTCTGTATACTTCACTTTTATTCTGCAAGCTCAGAAGCCTAGGATTTCCTCCTCTAATTTTCTTCAAATAATAACTATAGCAATCAGAGCTAATTATAGCACTCTCTGGGTTGTTTACAATGTAGAAACATTATTTACATATTGCCCCCAACAATCTGGTCTTCATTTTACCAACTTTGGAAGGATGGAAGGCTAAGTCAACCTTGAGTCCCATGAGGATTGAACTCCAAGCTGTGGGAAGAATCTGCAATACTGCACTTTAACCACTGTACTACCAAGGCTCGTGCTAGATAACTTGAGTTAAGAGATCATGACTGCCCCAAAGTCAGTGAACTTCCAAATCTATGAATTGTCAGTCGTATACTTTAACCACTGCTGTGAACTAGACATGAATTTTTTTAACTACAATTATACCTTGGCACTTGACTGTTTCATAATTTGTCAGATTTGGTATTCAATATGTTTTGAAGCAGAAATCTTGTTCCAGCACTCATCTTTCTCCTGATAGTATTGTAGTATAGTATAGTATAGTATAGTATAGTATAGTATAGTATAGTATAGTATAGTATAGTATAGTATAGTATAGTAAGCATTTCACTACACACCGTACTGCATACGTGACAAATAATTTAATTTAATTTAATTTAATAACAACATTTCTATACCGCCCCCTCTCCCGAAGGACTCGGGGTGGTGCACAGCC
>JANHFJ010003430.1:41861-52246 GCA_032468195.1 Cerberus rynchops
ACTTTAGCTTCCAGTAAATCAGTAACTATATGGACAAGCTACATTCTCATTAAGAACTATTATAACATCTATTAGAGATTGATCTCAGTTTGAGAGGAATTGATTATACAAGTAGTCCTCAACGTACAACCACAATTGAGCCCAAAATTTATGTTGCTACGCGAAATGCTGTGTTAAGTGAATTTTGCCCCATTTTACGACCTTTCTTGCCACAGTTGTCAAGTGAATCTCTGCAAGTGTTAAATTAGTAACACAGTTAAGTGAATCTGGCTTCCCCATTGACTTTGTTTGCTAGAAGATCGCAAAAGGGGATCATGTGACTCTAGGATACTGCAAATATCATCAATATGAACCAATTGCCAAGTGTCCAACTTTTGATCATGTGACCATGGGGATGCCGCAACAGTCATAAGTGTGAAAAACGATCATAAGTCATTTTTTTCAGTGCTGTTGTAACTTCCTTCTAAAGTTATACTCACTAAATAAACAGCTGCAAGTCGAGGGCTATCTGCTTTCCTTAGGCAAGTGGTTGAAAAAAGCAGACTGTTTCAGATGGAATTCCTACCATAGCTGAAGTAAGGTATAAATTAGAAAACAACATTGCAATCCACCATCCTGTCATATTTTATCCAAGTTCCAACAGACTATTTGTCCATGTAGCCAAGAATGCTAGCAAAGACCCCTCACTTCACCAGGTATTTAATCCTTCAAAGTGGAATCATCAATAATTTAACATAGGGTTTCTTCCTTCTCTCTTTCCTTTGCTTTTTTTTTTCCTGAAAGTAGTCCATTAGCCTTATTTAATTATTTTAAATTGATTCTTAATTTTGTATTGTATTTTTGTCTCTGTTTTTATTGGCTGTTCACCACCCTGAGTCCCTAGGGAGAGGGGCGGTATAGAAATCCGATAAATAAATAAATAAAATAAATAATCTTTTTCCATAACTGTTTCAGTAAGATAGTTCTTACAATTGTTGTCACTCAATCATCCAATTCTGTCTATGGGCCAGTTCAGGCAATAGTGTCCTCATATCAAGGCTTCAGTGAAGCAGGACGATACATGTAATGGCATAATACAATGTTTATGCTTTCTTTTAATGTGGGGGTCAGTGCATTCCCTTTGTTCTGACCCAGCTCCCCAAACACGACAAACCCTCTGAAGTGAACTCAAAGATTCCTTTAATTAGGAGTGCCAGAAACCCCAGCAAAAAGTTTCTCACTCACTGTAGGCTAACAGGTCCATCTGTCTGGAATATGACTAGTTGTCTGCTGCATCTCTTCATCTCTGCCCCCTGACTTTTATCCCCAGAGATAGGGTGGGGCTTTGCTAGCAGCAGTGGCTTCCTTCCCCAGGATCAGCCCATAGATTTCCACTGCTCTTCTCTTCCCTGCCTTCTGCACATCCATCCATCAGGCACTGTACTCAGCTGTTCCTCTTCTTCCTCATCAGCCACCTCTGGGCCTGGGGGCTGTTGACTTTCCATCTGAGGGCTGATGGACAGTCCACGCTCTGTCAGCTCCATTCCCTCCCCCCGCCCCCGAGCTCTCAAGTTGATGATGACCCTGACTCCCATGCCTCCTTCTCATCTGATTTGATTGCTGGAGGAGCCAGTGGCCAAAAGGCCACATCAGGCCAGTATTGGTAGTAATATCCTCATATCAAGGCTTCAGTAAAGAGGGACAATACCTTTAATGGCATAATACAATGTTTATGGTTTCTTTTAATGTGGGGGTCACCTCTTACTAACAATGCATAGTTCTGAGGGCAACTAAAATTCCCATCTTCTATGACTGCCCCTCCCCCACACACAACTGGGTTAAAAGGTACATACCTTACATTATGACATTTGGCGCTGACTGTCAATTAGTGATTTCATGTGAATTCCATTAATTTAGAAAGCAGCCTAATACTAAATCAGTGAATCTGACTGGCAGTGACTCCCCAGAGTTTCCAACAGAGCTTTTCCTAGCCTCATTTGCTGGGAAACATACAAAAAATGATGAGTAGTATCTTAGCATGCAAACCAGATACTCTACTGCTGAGCTGCCGCACCACATAAGTGGACTTTTCTTTTCTTAAATCAAATACATTCCACTCTATTTCTGGAATGAAATAAAGAATTAATCAAAATGCAAAGGAGCTATACCTATTGATTTCATTGCATTTCATTGCATTTTGTACCATGTATGATTGTGTATGTGACGTATAAAATTTGATTTGATTTGATTATGTAAGCATGAATTGTGAGTGGAAAGGTGTAGAAAACCAGAATTTCCTATTGCATCCAAAATACTTTGGGTTCAAAGCCAGGAAGTGGAGTTCCTATTTGTGGCTTTGCCGGGCTGCTCTAGTTTAAAAACGAACGCCTATATTTTATAACATCATAAATGAGCATCTAAAGAAGATCAGGAGGTCACTTGAAAGAATTATTCTAATTTGAACATTCCATCTGCAACATAGATTAGAATGTGTAATCCTGGATTGTGGTTCTGAATAATGGAAAAATATAGCTCAGGTGCTGCAAAGAACTGAGTACAATACAAACTGATATATTCTGAATTGTGGTCAGAATAATTCTTAATAGTGGCGTATGACATGCTGGAACAAGGGATGAAGTTCCTTACTGAGTATAAAGAACACTTTCTGTGAGGCACCAAAGATGTCAAGGATTAGACTACACATTGGTTTTTATCAGAGGGAATTTGCCTTTAGTACAATCCAGCTAAAAATATTCAGCAGAAAATTCAATAGTCACATATTGGCTTATTCACTGCTAGTGAATATGCTGAATTAGGAGCTACACTTGAATGTATCACTGTATAACATGGCACACAATTATATTTGAACTAGTTTTGTATCTCCTTCCCACCATCTCCAAGATCTTTATTCATACGGAAAGGGTTTAAATACTTTAATGGAGTGGAGGGAACATTATTTTGTCAAGAAAATTACAAATTGCATTTGCATGTTGGCATTTCAGCTGATTTCTAAATGGTAGCCCGTGTCAGGGTTACTTTTCGATGCAGCTGCTTGCCATTTTATTTTGACCTCATAGAAATAGGGTGTGCAATGGAGACTGTTTCACTGGCAGTACTCTCTCTCTCTCTCTCTCTCTCTCTCTCTCTCTCTCTCTCTCTCTGTGTGTGTGTGTGTATTTCAGTATCTTGTTATGACTCACATAGATTCTCTTACACATTTTTTACACCTTCACACATTACACACTCTTTCTTCAAATTGTCTTTTAGATCAACATCACATTCTTAATAATAAGCATGGGGTTATGTAAAGATCTTAATGTACCTTAGGCCTCTTAAAATTATCTAATTAATCCAGTGACAACTTCCCTTTAATGTATGTTCATGGAAGATCATTTCATCCATGACTGGATTGGAGTTACAGTACATGACAGATCAGATGGGGTAGGTAGCTGGCAAGTTGGCATAGAACAAAAGGGAATGGTTGCCAAGAAAAGCAGTATTGCTAGATATTTAAGAATACAGGCAATCCTCAATTTACAACCATTCATTTACTGACTGTTCAAAGTTACGATGACACTGGAAAAAAATGTGACTTACAACTCATCCTCACACTTACCACTGATGCAGCATCCCCATGCTCACATGATCAAACTTTGGGTGCTTGGTAATGGGAATGTATTTGCAGAAGTTGCAGCATCCTGGAGTCATATTGAACGCCACTTCCCAGCTGGCTTCCAGCAAGCAAAATCAATGGGGAAGCCACTCTCAGTTGTAAGTTGAGGACTATCTGTATCAACTTAATCTCTATCCCAAATGTTTGGCTCAAGTTCATGAACATCACTTGTCTTATCTTGACTATGCTACGCTAGATACCCTATTCCAGACTTGCCTACCTGCCTTCTACCCTCCCTCCCTCCCTTCCTTCCTTTTTCTAACTCCATGGGCAGCCACCTGTGCTAGAAATATTGGATGAGCTGCTGCTATATGGTGAATAAAGTAGGTGGCTTGAAAGACAGAGGGAAGATTGACTCCCAAGGCAACTATTCAGATTAATCAAACTTAAGCAGAAGCAGTATGCTCCGTCCCATATTTGGGAAGACTGGTCTCACCAGAAAACCACTCAAACTTAAGCCGAGACCAAGAAAGTAATTTGTAAAAACACCTTAAAAGCCCCCACCTCCACCAACCTCGGTTCTCATGAAGATAAAAGAGGGAAAGTAAATAAATAGTGCATTCATATTGTAAGATTCAAATAGTTGTTCTAATAAAAAATAGCTTTTTGTTTGTATGTTGTCTGTTTTTCATTTTGGTCCTCCTCAAAGTGCTGACATACCATCTTGCATAAACTTCTGATCACTCCCAACAAAATAAAAAGCAATGCATGTGGCAGGGGTGGAATCCGACCGGTTTTGCTACTGGTTTGGTGCGCGCACATGCGTGCCAAACATGCTGCAGCGCGGCTCTTTAAAGTGTTTTTAGAGGCTCCAGAGGCAGCAGGGATCACCAGGAAGGCTTTGTAGACGCTCCAAACGGCTGATTTACGTAAGTAAGGAAAAAAAAGGAAGCTCATATAAGGAAGGATAAGGGCAGGGACAGGTGGGCGAGGCCAATTTCAAATCTCTACTGCCGGTTCCGGCGATGTGGTGCAATCCGGCTGAATTTCACCACTGGCATGTGGTGAATTAGAAGGATGAGTAATCACATAGAAGCTGTAAAGGATTTTTTAGTGTCAATTTTTTACTTTGGACTGAGTTGTTCAATGGGCTGTCATTATACATACAAAGAAAAGAAATGGAGTATATGGCACTATGGCAGACACTGCTTTTGCGATTCTGAAGAAAGCTGCCATATTCTGGGACAGCATATCATGCTGGGCTTTACTGGAATCATTTGGAGGACTATATTCATTTGCTTTGGATAAGAACAAGATTCCCAATAGTGGAGGAATGCCTCTTGCTTTGTACTGAATTTCTTGTTTTGCTTCCTCATATGTGAATAATTTTCTGTCTGTATCGTAAGGTGGTGTTCTTTAGTTTTGCTATAGTTCGCTTTGTTCAATAAATCCTGTCAGCTTCTACCTCAGGCATGGGTCTGTTGGCTTTGAATCCCCAAAATTAGTGGCTTCCTTTTGCTGTGGTGCAACAAAAGACTGGAAATCTAAAAGGTCCTATGTGAGACAAAGTGATTTCTCCAGATATCCATGACTTTGGTTATTTCAACTTCCAAACTGAGGCCCTTCACCTGCTACTTAAGGTCTCCTGGCAAACAACTGAAGAAAAGACCAGAGAAGCATAGGATGGCTATGTATCCTAAGTTCCAGTTGGATTCCAAACAGATTCATCTGTTTGAAGACACATTTCATTGCAGACCTGTTTAAGGTCAGAACTACTGTGAGAATAAAATCCATACAGAGGCTTTAGTCCAAATCCAATTTCAAGATAAAAAGACTTAAGAAGGATAAAAAAACACCCATCCAAAGTTTTCCTCTTGGACAGCTGACTGAGCAAACACAGAGATAACTGGCCGTTGTCTTCCATACTACAGTGAGCTATGTTGGGCTTCTATTTTAGTTGTGGTAATATTTTCTAAAACTAAACCTGCAAATGTAAATTTTAAGTAAATCATGCTTGTTTTGAATGGACAGGTTAGGTATTTCTACAAAAAAGAAATACAGGCTTGGCCTTTTAGATCCCAGCTTTCATAAATTAATTTCAAAACAAGAACCTTTATCTTAAAACTGGTAAATGTTTTTTATTTGGTTTCATTTTAACCTGCCTCCATACTCACGGTGAGAGGCTTGTTTATGATCAGTCTAAATTTGCATAGGTACACACGGATATGTATTCATGAATAAATGATTTATTTTGCGGTCATATCAAACAATAGATAGAAAAGACCTGAATGAACCACGTACATTTTTAAGAATAATAAGAAGCAACGTTTCTTTCATGTCTCAAATTCAAGGGCATTTTCTGTTTTCAGAATAACAAGGTGAGATTAATTTTCTAGTTTTCTGTAGCTCTCCCGTGCATAGCAGAGATGTTACTTGATATGTGTAGAAGAAAAGAACTACCCTTGTAGTTTGAAAAAGTAGATGTTGAAATGATTGCTTATAAAGAATATATTTAACAAGTATATGTCTTGCTGGTTTATTGTTAATGTAGATTCTAACATTTACCCTACCCATCAAAGGAGCATTTTAACCTTCAGTTTCCCATTAAAGTCAATGAATGTCACACTGCTAAAATATACTCAGTTCATTGGAAGTGTACCAGGTGCCATGCTGGGTGCCCGGCAGTCATGAAAATGTCACAAAGGGGCAAAAATAAGCTTGAAAAATATAATTAAAGTGACAGTCGACAAAAGTCACTAGAATGGTGCTATAGCTGGTAACCATAGTAACCAATACAACACAAGAGAATGAGCACTATATAGTAGAAGGAAAAGGGTGCATTTAATAGGGAAATTAAGAATTTCACCACGTTAAGGAATTGTGGCAATCCTCCTCATTAATTTGTACAACAGGTTTAATTAACAATGTGATTTGTTTGTATTATACCATGTCAACCTTGTGAAAGAATAGTGACTCTCACTTTTTCAAATGATGGCCCACATCTGTTGAGAGAGATGTCGAAATAAACTAAATTGTAGTTTGATTACTTGAAACCAATGGAATATATTACTCACAATTAGGTCATAAAATGATAGGCTTACTAATAATTGAAGGCCACCGACAAAGGCAATGGCAGAAGGTACATGTGAGGCCAAATGTTGGATGCTATGGAATGTTCACAAAAGCTTTATAAATCTGAATTATCCTGTAATGAGGCCAAATTATATGGAAGTCTTGCTAAAGATGCTGACTTTAATATTTAATTTATAACCCTTCAAGTCTACAAAACAAACAAAATTCAGTGAGCCATATAATGGAATCATATGAAAATGAAACAAGACTGAATAAAGGATATGTCACAACACATAACTAAAATATAGCTAGGACATAAATATCTTTAGACTGATATGAAAAGAAGTGAGACAAGTAGAAGAAATATGTTCGAAGTAACTTATTCAAAATATGAGAGCCTGTTTGGTATAGTGGTTAAGGCATGAGACTAGAAACTGGGAGACTGGGAGTTCTAATCCCGTTTTAGCCACAAAGCCAACTGTGTGACCTTGGACCAGTCACTCTTTCTGAGCCTATAAAGTAGACAATGGCAAACCTCTTCTGAAAAACACCACCAAGAAAACTGCAGAGATTTATTCAGGTAGTCTCTGAGAATTGGACATGATTGAATGGAAGAAAAGAAATTCAAAATTTGAGGTTAAAAAAGAGCATGTCCCAAATTACCTCTTCTGGTTTTAATATTAAATATACATATATTCCCTGAAGATTACACTAAAATTATCAATGTATAGAAAACTCTTGCAAGATATCAGATGTAATTGTTTACCCAACAAAAATGAAATTAATCAAAAGTCTCCGTAAAATGATTAGAAGTGCCTTAATTCCACTATCCGGACAGAATGGATAGCCATTTGTCCAAAATGGTCTGAGGATTCCTGCACTGCCCAGGGAGTTGTATTTCCAAGGTCCCTTCCAAACTTATGATTCTACAATTCTCCAGAAAAACAATATAGTCCAGAAAAAAGTACAAAATCAAGGTAGTAATTTCAGAGATGTGATTGAATTTGAAATGGGCGTATCAGTGACAGATAAAAAAAAATCAAATCCAACCTGAATTAAGAATAAAAAGTTATAAGATGTTCTTCCACTGATATATTACCCCTGTAATGAGTGTTAAATGGACAGTATTTCTGATTATTCCCATTTTTTAATCTGAATTATTGTATTCGGTTTGTTTGCAATTCATGAATGCAGAAAATAATCTTGAGTTGGCAACCTTATAAATGTAGAAATAGATTTTTTTTAAAAAGCCTGAACCTCTCTTTTATGCACCCCAAATCCTCCAAATGGTCTGGATTCCAACTCCTAGTTATGGGATTTTAAATCCTAGTTGGAAGAAACTGAGCCAATTTTGCTCTTCAACAATGCCTTCCCAAAAATATGAGGTTTCAAGTCTATAGCCTGGAAAAACAAGAACCAAACCAAAGACATTAGTAATGATGGAGACATACTAATTTATTTTCTGCAAAAGATTATTTGAAACTACATACTGTCTATAGATAAACTCCCAAAGTGCCATTCAAGGAAACAATACTCAAGAAATTTATTAGATTGGAAATGAACATTCTGGACACATGTAAGAAAAATGAGATAGACAAGCTCAGGTGGGTTAAAAGTAATAACATTCTGGATGGCAACAAATTGAAAAATATGAGGCAGCTTGTTTATTGATTGCAAAGAGAGCTTTCACCCAGGATTCTTCCCTAATGGTCAATTTCATAGTTGCACTAGCATTAAATTAGCAAATGAATATTTGTTGTTAGTTGCAAAGTTGTGACTGACTCATCGCAACTCCAGGAACAACGTTCCTCCAGGCCTTCCTGTCCTCTACCATCCCCCGGAGTCCATTTAACCATGTGACTGCTTCAGTGACTCCATCCAGCCACTTCATTCTCTGTCGTCCCCTTCTTCTTTTGCCCTCAATTGTGTAACGTTTCCTTACAACACATTATTGCAATGGAAAGGATCAGAAAGATGTGGTAGGTTCAGAAAACATCCTGAGATTATTGAGGTGAAATATCTCTATGGTAAAGAGGGAGTCAGAAGACCATCCAGAGATTCCTTCCCATGTTCTGATGCTTTGGAACTAAAGATTTAAATGAGTACATTTCTCAGGGTGGATCCCTTGAGGCTTTGAGTCTCAAGATCTAATAAGGGTTGTGACAGTGTTAAACATAAACCTGATGTAAATGCTAAATGTATAAATCCCTTTGAGATATGATTACATATGTGTATGTGAACATATACATACAAAGATGAATCAGAAGTAATGCCTTTAGCTCCATTAACTTTAGTTTAGATAGGGATATTTAATTAGTAATTGAAATGAGCTGTTTTGTTACCTGTGTTTACTTTTTGCACATAATTGTCACTGTTCAGTCAACCAACCACAGACAACTTCTTAAAGCCATAATAAAATAATTCCAAATGCTGTCTCTTCTATCAAGATCTGAGAGTGTTTTCCGTTTCTTCATTTGAGTCAAACAGCTGCCCACAAAGTTATTCCTTCAATTTTGGGTGGAAATCACCTGGTGCTAAATGTGGATAGTATAGAAGATAAGATGAGATGAGATCCAGATTTGCATTTGTCTCTTGGGTGGCTTGTGGGGCCTAGCACTGTCATAGTGCAGCAACATTTCCTTCTTATACTCTGAATTCTGCTTAGTCATTATTTCGAAGTTTGAGTGTTATCTGATTTGATAGTGGTGCTAGGTTCAAGGACATCCACTTGAATAACAGCATTGCATCTTTTTAAAAAATCTTTATAATCATGATTTTTCTTTTCCTGGAGCCTGAATTATTGAGTGATTGAAGAGAAGATTTATGATGATATTCTATGGACCGACGTTTTATTTCTGGATCATAATGTTGAGTTCTTGTTTTGTCAGCTGTCATGATGCTGTGGGAACACTCTTTAACTTCATTCTCAGTGCATGACAACAACTGCTGGCAAATTTAAACTTTTAAAAATTTCATCTCTGTTGCCTCCATGACCTATCTTTCTCAAATCTTCCAGTATCAAAGAACATAAATAATATCACTAACACACTCCTGTAGGATACCAAACTTTCCAAAAATTTTCCCTTTGAGTGATCTACTGATTGTCCTTTATCAGACTATCAACCTTTCTCTTGTGAAAGTTGGTTGCTATCACAAGTCATCTATTTAGTTCTTGGTCACACAAATCAGTTCTTCCCATTTCACCTTCTTGACATAAGTATCAAACAGCATTCATACTCATACAGAAACTACATTCAGTCGTGAATATTTTCATCAGTTAAACGTTCAAAACATTGCACATTGCTTGAAGTGCGTTGATGAGTTCTTCCTGCAGGCTTTCATTCACAAACAATAGCAGCACAGCCATTTTTCACCACCATTTTCTACCAAGTGAAGTGAAAGAAAAGATGTTAAGGAACGCCACAGTTTCTAGTGCATGAATATTACCATTTGTTGCAACTTATAACATTGGAGGCATTATTTTTCACTCATACATACAAACATATACACATTTAATTAAGTAAAAGTGTCACAAGGAGTTGTTGCATCTGAAACAGTCACTTTAGTTCCTTTAATATTTTTAAAGGTAGTCTTCCTTCACTTTCTCTTTTCAAAGAGCAACCTTCAAAAAGATAACTATTGTGCTTCATCAAACACAGGGGTGGGCAACCTTGGCTCTTTCATGACTCATGGACTTCAACTCCCAGAATTCCTGAGCCAG
>JANHFJ010003430.1:54222-64503 GCA_032468195.1 Cerberus rynchops
AGATTAACATTTGTCTACATTATTTCCATAATCCCATATCTAATCATCAAAGCCCAGATCAACTTTTAATTTCAGTTCTTACAAAAAGTGCAGTTTATATCGTTAATAGTAATAACAAATAGTAACACTTGACAAATAGTAATCACTATTTGTTAAGAAAAACACAACTGATTTATTTAATTTCACCAAACTCTAAATAAAATAGGAATGGAAAATCCTAAACTCTAATGTAGACCCATGCTTCTCAACCTCAGCAACTTTAAGGTCCATGGACTTCAATTCCCCAGGCAGCATGAAGTTCACCCATCTTAAACTTGCCAAGACTGAAAAAATGCTGATCTACAGATAGGGATTTTTCCATTTCTCTTTTACTGGTTCCTACTTACTTATGAGCAATCATAATGCAAAATCCCCATTTCCAACTTATCCCACAGTAATGATAATGCACTATTTTCTTGCAGTACACTTGCAGCCAAAATGCCCCCCATGCCCCATTTTTGGCCTGGAAGGCCTTCCTGCACCATCCTGGAAGCCAAAATGGGGCACCTGAAGCCAAAATGGGGTGCAGGGGACTCCTGGGAGGGGAGGGGCCAGCCAGAGATGGGATTTGCTGGTTCATAACATCCAGTTCACCCAAACTAGTGCAAACTGGCAGCAGCTCTGAAGTGGTTCTAATGACATACAAATAATTTGGATTATACTGGAATACTGGCATTGCTTTATAAAATAATTATATTAATTTGAAATTACTAATATGGCAGCTTCTCTAAATACATGTAGGTAGGAAAACAAAAAAAAATATGTGCAGAATCTTTTTAAATTTTCTTAATGGATCTTCTTTGCTCTTTTTCCAAATCAGTACTCCTAGATGGGATATTTAATTTCTTACTTTTCATAGCATGTCATAATAGTACCTTTGAAGCCTGGAACCAGTCTCAATCCATAGTTTATTGTGTCAAAGTCAACTTTTCTTAAACATTTCTGTAGGTGAGCAAAAGAGAAATCAAAGGCAAGGAAAGAAACGGGTAATAGATAAGTCTTTCCTGGGGCATTTTAGTACTTCATGGCAAAGAAAACTATTATCTCAACTTGAGAAAGACAGTTTGGGGAGATTGTAAAGTTGAGAGAGGAGAGAAGTATTTTCAGACTTAGAAGATTCTGTAAATGTACAATAAAGTAGTGTCCATACTCATAGTACTAACACTGTTTTAGTCATCTTGCAAATCTGAAAGTATAACATAGAGATCAGGAGACAGTTGTAAGTGCAAAGGTGGGTTGTAAGTCAATTTTTCAGTGCTATTGTAACTTTAAACAATTATTAAATGAATGATTATAAATTGAGGACATGGGAATGGGAAGAATGGAAAATGACAAAACAAATGAATGAAATCTATTTTAGTGACATTTAAACTGCAACTCTATGTACTTTGGAGAGAAAAAGCTTAACTGACATAATTATACTTTTCTCCATGCTAAGACTTATTATGATTTGCACTTGTATTATTATTGTGGTTTACAAACAAAAGTCTATTGATTACATTGGAAATCATTGTTGATTATTCAACAAATCATAGTTAAAATAAATGCTAACTCAGTGCAAGGTGTGGAACTAGCAAGTGGCCTTATATCTAAGCAGATATATATTTAGAGTTGCATTTTTAAATTCATTCATAAAGGTCACAGATTAACATTACAGTATATTAACTGATGACAATTTTCTAGATTCATTTCAGTTTTAAAAATTAAAAAAATGCTTAGGTTCCTAAATTTAGGAGATGATTAAAAATGCAATTAGCTTAAAGATAGAACGAATATAGTGATTCTTGCTGGATCAGTTAATGTTGTAGATTCTGGGTGACTAATGCAGAAAAATAATGTACCACTTGGCACATGAATGATGGAAGTTGTTAAAAGAAGTAAGTTCACAGAATTGATTTTTCCGTGTTAGCTTCCTGATTTTGCAAGCTGTCTTTTCTCTTAACAGCCTGACATTGATGTTTGGGCAGAGACTTCTACCCTGTGTTTTTAAAAATAGAAATCAAATTAGAAAATATAATAAATGATACAAGCTTCTTCAATACACACCCACGTTATGCAGCTCTGTAGATTTTCAAGTGCACTGTAACACCTTAAGGCAGCCATGCCATTTTCTGGCATCCTGCAACCACCTCTGCAGTTTTTCAGTTGATGCAAAGGGGTGCCATACTTGTGCTCCCACATACTCCAAAGTGCCTTTTGAAGACTGAATCTGAAGAGCTACAATACATACGGATATAGTGTGCACCGGATGGGCATTGGGTATGTCCTTGTGCATTAATCGAAAGAATCTCTTTGCTTGTGAGTGATCCAAATGTAGTAAGTATTCCATATCATGAGCTTTCAACTAAACACAATTACATGCTTATTTATGTCAGTTATCCTGAGGTAGCCCTTAATTGTGAGAACCACTATAAACATTTTCAGCTTAAGGTTCTGAAGGAAAAGTCTGTAAGATATATCACCTCTGATTCTAAGAAGAAATCCATTAAAAACCTTACAGGAGTGGAGACAATGGTCTTCTTGGAATTAAGAATGTCCATTGAATGCTTCATAAAAAGCTTGCTGTGTATGGATAGAGACAGACCTAGTTTCTCCATATTTATAATTAAAGTGCTGATAAATCACCAATAGTGACAGAAATAGTTCTATACAAAGTGCCCTAAACCCATCAGATTTGTAAGATCCATTTCTGAATAAATAAACCCTCTAACCATTTTTTTCTGAAGAACCATACACTCTTTTCATAAGAGTAATTTATTTTCATTTCCATTTGTTAAAGATCTGTCTCATAATGAGACTCCTCTTTAGTTTTGTTCTTATTCTGATCTTGTTTGTTTACCATGTATAGCTACTTCACAAATATTTCTCAAATTATTTCTTTCTGCTAGATCAAAAGATTAGAGCAGGGTAAATCTAAATCAAATTTTTGTAGGTAATTAAGAGAGCTGACTATTCAGCAGAAGTATTTTTCAGCAGTAAGAAAAGACTGGTTTCCTTTTAATATAATTATAAAGTAAAAAATGAAACGTATTTTCTGTGCTCAGTCATGCTGTGAAAAAAGCAAAACGAGTAAAAAAGGATTAAACACAACTTGCTGTTTAGGCTCTGACTACAAAAAGACTATTTCTTTACTTACATTTTTTTCTCCAAAAGAGAGATATGGATTTGTTATTAAAGTTTATATACTAGAATATAATCTGGTATTTTGCAAAAAAAAACCAAAACTTTTGAGTAGTAGATAATATAAAGATGCTGTCTTCTCCATGCTTGTCCTGTCTTTCTTCTCTTTCTGGATCAATCTTGGCATTTTCAGAGCATTAAAGTTAAAGAAGATGGTAATATTACTATTGTACAGCTCCAACCATCATAATTGGTTAAGAGATGGGAGAAGCTCCATTTTACTAGGTACTCTGTTTACTGACTCATTCAGTATGGAAGTGGAGTATGGATTTTTCCAGTTCAAATCACATAGTGAATTGCAAATTGAATCTAAATATCTGTGACTACGGTTGTAATTAGTATGTAGGTATGTATGCATTTCATATTTCTCAACTGCCCAGCTCTCTCAATATGAGAGTTTTATCTTTCCTTCCCTCTGATCTCAACCATTTCTCTTTTTCTACCAATGCTGATATGAACATTACTTTTAAGACTGCCATCAAGTCTTATACCATCTCTGCAACCATCATAGTCTCTGGGAAATACACTTTCTCAGTACTTTGAGCAAAGTACTGGAGAGTGTGTTTGGCCTGGGCGCAGGGCCTCTACCTGCTGATGCAGAAGTTACCCTGTGAATTGGATATGGAAGGCATTAGGAAAATGTTTGGGATGGGTCCCTGTGACCTGAGGAGGGCTTGGTGGGGTCAGGGGGATGTTTGGTTTCTGAGGAGGATTAGTGGTAAGTGAAAACATTAGTATGCTTATAGAGGGAAATATGATGGGAGACAGGAATGAGCCATACTCTGGGAACCAAGTTCTCAGGGCCTTACTATGGTTTTGCATTTCATTCCCCTAATTTTTTCCCCAAATTCCTAATTATCAGATTGGCCTGGCTGGGCTTTTGGCTGCTGCTACTACTCAATTTCATGTTAACCTGCAATAAAGCTCCCCTCCATCTGTGACTTAACTGTGGGTCAGAGGGCTGATCTGGGGTGTATTAATTATCAAAATCTGAGGGGGGGGGGAGGGTTTGCTCTCTCAGAAATGTGACAATTTGTCATGATCCAGGAATCAGACAATGACTCTGAATGTGAAGAAGCGGCTCCAGCAAGACCTATGGAATATCAGCCCTAGAAGATACAAAACCAAGAATCACCTGAAGCTGATAACATCCAGGGACCATTTGAGGAGCTAGAAAAATCAAATGAGGAGGATATAAGACCTCCCATCCTCTTCCCACCAGATAATTAACGAAGCGGGCATCTGAAAGACATTCTAGGAGCCTCCTTGCAAGCAAAGAATAAGTGTCTTGGCTAGTGACAGCTGGCTGCATCCTGATTTAAGAGGTAGCCCTAACCTCTGACCCCTTGTTGGAAGCTATCTGCTATCTGACTCTTGTATGATATTTGTGTGGATTCTGCTTGTGACCTCTGAACTGGTGGACAACCCTGATCTCGCTCCTGGAACCTTGAACTGGATTTGGACAATTCTTCTGTGTGCTCCTGTTAAAATAAATGATTCAGGCAAGTGTCTGTCAGAGACAGTCTGTTTTGATTTGCATTCCTTGCTTGGGGTTACCTTGTTGACCTTTTGTAAACTGTTAATTACCAAAGAACATAGTACCATAGAATCAGGAAATAATCTGGGCTTTGGGAGTGATAAAAATTAAGATCCCTGGGCAGTATAAATGGCTTTGATATAATCTGAAATATTCTAATGCCTTTCAGAGGCTGCCCCACAGATTACTGGATGGGAAACCTTATTTGCAAAACCATGTCTTTGAAGTGTTACAGAAGTTTAGTAGGATTGGAAATAATCTAATTTCTGGGGGGATAATGTTGCAAAGGGTGAAATACAAAGATAGAAAAGGAGATAACATCACTTGGGCTGACCAAGTGATGCTATCGAAGTTCTTTCCTAGCACATGGAGACTGTAATAGTCTAGATGGGGAAAAACAGGCTTCAATAAAACCCTGGAAAGGCAAGTACTCTGGATTTTAAGGCTCCCCTGGACATGGGAATATTCTACTTGTAGCCCTTGATAAGGTTTCGTCCCCAGGGTTAACCATGTTGTGTAATTTGGAGATCCTCCTGGACTTAACGTTCCTGTTCAAGGAACAGGAAATAGCTGTGGCCAGAACAGCCTTTGCACAGATTAGTTTTCATTTGCAGAAAGCTACAGCACTTATGTTATGGAAGCAAAGCAAACCACTCTGATGATGGGTCACATGGTGCAATCCCAGAGTGAATATCATTTTCCAAGCCATTACAGCTTGCAGCTGCTTCTTGATTGTGCCATGTGGCCTAGCCATGGAGTGGCCTGTACTCCTTTCTAAACTCAATCTCTGGAGATATGTGTGATGGATGACGTGAGGTGAGGAAGGTGTGTGGGCCAGTGGTGAAGCAGACCCAAGGCCTGTGGTGATACTGAAGGGTGGGAAGCAGAGCACATGGTGACTCCCTGGGGTAGGGAAAGTTTGAGAGGCCTGGAGCAGATCTGCATTAGGCCTTTCCTAGGGTCTATGAGGCATGTCATACTGCATTTAATTGCCCATCTATTTGTTTAATGGCTTCTTCATGAAGAGTAGGGATGGGGAGTCATAAATGAAGCAATCACATGGATGCCTCACTTAATGGCCATCATCACTTTCAACAGTAGTGAGCAAGGCTCCATTATAGTCATGAGTCAAGTACTGCCTATATTACTGTAGTCTTATAGTGATTGTCTGGGACAAAATGCTACTAATCTCAGTAGCTCAATAGAAATATTGCATAATTAGCTTTAATGTTGAATAATTTAATTTATTCAGTAATTTTGTTATATTATTGGTAGTATGGAACTGGGTGGATCTTTGAAATCAGTTAAAGAGGTAGGATTCCAAGCCATTAGCCCAGACAGATCCTTTTTGATATGTATTGTACTTATATATATAGCCTGCTGCTTATCTTGACAGGTTAAATATACCATAGCTTTGAGAAACAGCTATATTCTAATAGAATGACAGGAAGGAGCTGCCAAGTCTAATTGTTAAGGGGATTTAACTGTCAGAACTACCATTTCCAGATGACTGCAAAGCTCAGGGACTTTATCCAGGGGTAGCTGTGCTTCTGCCTGGGTTTTGATTAACCAATCAACAGCTCTCTTTTCCATTATTTAATCCCCCAGTCAAACTTACTAAAGCAATGCATTCTAAAAGCAGTGTCAATACTGTACAAGATGATATAAGACCATGTCAGTAAACAGTCAGGTAATAGAATTGTCAGTTATGAAAAGAGAAAAGAGAAAATGATGCTTGTATTGCTGGAAATGAGTTCATTTTCACACTTTCTGCTTTTTGTTTCTGGGTTAAATCAAAGCAACTGGCATGCTGGCTGAGGATGTTGGATATTCAAGTCCACACATCCTCAAGCTGCCAAAGTTGAAAAAGTACTGGTTTGGGGAGACTATGGATTTTAATGACAGAGTGATTGAATGGAAGCAGAGAAGCAACGTGGCCTTGTAATGATAGATTATGGCCAACTAGGAAACACAGAAATGATGGTCATATTAGCTTTCCATACCATCATTATGAAGACTGAAGAGATTGCTGCAGGTACTAGATATTGAATGAAGTAGATGAGTAAGGGCAAACATTTGTTTTCAACTTTCCCAGACTTTCCCTTCTCTTGGAAATGAATATGATATGTATTTTGCCTGTACTCCTAAATTAGGTTGTTCGTATCAAACAGAGTAGAGTATATTGCTGTTTTACCATTATTAAAGGGGTGGTACTATCTTATTATTTGTAAATATGGAAAACCAGTCCTGGTGAGATCAAAAGATATTTTATAAAATAATGAGTTGTTGCTGTTATGCGAATGGAACCCACAAATGAGCCACTTGTGAAATTGTTGGTTATATCTATGCAATACTATCCTATATTTTCTATTCAACTCTGCTATATTTTGAGGCTGAGAAAGGAACAATCTCACTGTATGAAAAGTAAGTATGAAAATAAGCAGTACCAGTCAGAGATCTGAACTGAAACAAAATTCCAATCTTTTAAACCTCTGACTCCCATTAATTACATAAATTTTATACCATTTTGATGGCAATCCTAGAATTCATTATCATAATCTTCTTGAAATAAAAATTACCCTCTTCTCATTTAACCCATTTATTGACCTTATTCTGATTGTGAGCTGCAAAACATACAGTATTTTAGCAAACGTGGACTTAGGCTATTCTTAAAATTAAATTAGCTTCTAGATATCCTGAAATTCTTATACATAAATCTATTATATTGATAGGTTGATGGCTGTCTTGGGTGCAGCCTTTCTTTTTATTAAAATACCATAAGCTAAAGTACCATAATAACAAGATTTATGGTCTGTTTAGCTGATGATGATTGCTCTCTAATTTTTGCATTCCCAAGCAAACACAAAAATAAGATATTTTTATCCCACGAATGTGTTTCCATTAATGGCTAGTGGACTTTATTGTCTACTCTACTGGGACACACATTATATGAGTCCCTTCTATAGTTTAATCACTATTGCATTGTGACATTGTAACATGTATTCATGTCAAAACATGTTTTGAAATCTGTATGATCTAGCTTGGTTTTTCCATTCCTGACATTGGTAATTTTTCTTTAAGTAAGAGTTGCTCAGCAGTCCCTATCAAAGATTCAATTATTTCCAACATTTATAGGAACAGCACCTAGAAGGATATTTTTTTGGGGGGGGGACAAGATTAAATATCAAGCTAAATTACATCTAGAGCAAAGGTAAAGACAACTAGCCAGAAAGGCACAAGATTAAGGACCAATATTCAAGGCAGACAGCTGGCTCTTGGTTCATCACAAATGAAATATTTATGGAGAATGGAGCTTGTAGCTCTGCCAGGCCCTTGTGCAAAAATCAGACAGAAATGGTTCGTATCAGATGAATTTGAATGGTGAAATTTCTTTCTCTTCCATGGCCATTTATTGTATTTCCAGACTCTTCATGATTTCTCAGCTTCTTTCCAAACAATCACCTGATGATTTATGGCACTCAGCATGCTCATTGATTGTTTTGAGAGTATTCCTTCCTCAATCAGTTTTTTTCCTAAAGGTTTTTGTACTTTTACAAATATTGTGGTTCCCCCAAATCTGGAGATAATCTCCCTTTTTTGGTAGAGATGCTTCTGTTTTTTGCATAAGTTATCATTTTATATGGAGGAATAGCATTCATTTAATTGGAAATGATTTGTGTAAAGAATAAAGAGGATAGCCTTGAAGGGAGAAGCATTATTAAAGAGATGAGAAAAAAAATACAGATTAAGTCTGGGACAAGTAGAAAGTGTGCCCAAACATCTCAGACAGATGCCTCCCTAATTTCAACAGTCACAAAAAGAGAAAAGAGGGGAAGAAGAATCAGATTTGCAAGATTACTATAGCCAAGCTAAACAAAAGTGGTCTTATTTATTTCATGATTAGGTCTGCCTTGTGGAGTTGACAACATGGCTACCAATCATAAACAACTGTTGTGGCTATTGAAGAATACATTAAACTCATGTTAATAATACAATTATAATATAGTACAATACAGAATACAATTAAAAGTAAAATATTCATCATCCGATGGTGCCTCAAAACAACCTACTCACCAAGAGGTATTTGATTAAACATTATCCAGAACAATAGAGATTCAACCTGGATAGAGAGAATGGGCTGTGCTTTTTGATATGTTCTATAAGTAGTCTGTTCTTTCGTTTTTTTTTATTTGCGTGATGAATGATGTGGTCTCAGTGGGAACTGTACTTGCCTTCAAGTGAAGCAGACCTTTCCTTGTAAGTATAGCTTCACTAGCTGTAGTGAAAACTGAGTTTCCACACATTCTTTGGCAGGTATGAATAAAGTTATAGTGTTATGGTGGCCCCATTGGTCTTGCTTTCTCGTTATTTATGTATACTTTACCCAAACATATACTGTAAGTGTACATTTTAATTTATAATCATCAGGCACAGAGCAATTTCTTTTCCTTGACACTGTCAGGCTAAGAAATACAAAATTTAAGTTTTATTGCTCTCAAGAGATAACTGTATTATTTATCAACTAAAACTCTGAGTAGAACTGGAGTATGAAGTTCAACTGGAAAGGAAAATCAATTAAACAGAAAGCCTTTTAGAAACAAACTTCCAACAAAAGGAGGTAAGTGTGAAGAACATCAGAACAAAGAGCTTATAAGCAGGATCAGTTTATATTCCAGAGGAAGAAAAGCTCCAATTAGACAATCAAAGAAATCAAATAAATAAAGTGATGACAAGAAGATAACAATTGCTTTTAATAACTCTTAAGTGGAAAAGAATGTGAGACCTGGAGAAAATCATTTTTACAATATATGCATATGTATATTTTAATATGCAGTAATGAAAACAGTGATGGTTGGTGGGACGCAAGAGGCATCCTTGTCTATTCTGGTTCCCATTTTTTAGAACATTCTTCCTCCAGAAATTAGGGTAGTCCCGGGACTGTTGGCCTTTTGTAGGGCCCTAAAGACTTGGTTCTGTGCCAGGGTCTGAGGCCCCGACTTTGAGAAGAGTCCATCTCCTAGGACTCTTCTAACAGCCATTGATGGCATTATCCTCCTCAGTTGATCTATGTTTTAATTTTTAGATTTGTGATGGACATTTACTTTAAATTGACTTTAAAATTGTTCCTATCCAGAATCATTTTTTGAGATGGTTGGCCATACAAATGGAATAAAATCAATAAATCCAATGAATGTTTTTGTAGTCATGAAATCATAATACCCTGCAAGATGAATGGATGGTAAATTCACAGAGTTGTAATCAAAGAATAAGAAAAAATATTCAAACAAAACATTTACGTCATTTCTTTTTTAGCAGTATATATTTGGACTCACAAAGATACTGTTAAAAAAAGTAAATTTAGGAGATTTATCCTTGTAAGCAGGGGTGCAATCCAAACGGTTTTGCTACTGGTTCAGTGTGTGTGCATACGCACCAAACGCACTGCAGCCCGGCTCTTTAAATCTTTTTACAGGCACCAGAGGCAGCAAAAGAACTTTAGTATTCTTTGCAGTCAGGATGTACCT